>JAYMTQ010002406.1:0-11528 GCA_036897385.1 Geranium incanum
TAGCGTTGTGGCCGTTTTGAACCGGTTTTGAGCCGGGTTTATACTCATTTTAGCTGATTTTGGACTAATTTGAGCCGGTTCTGTCCAAACTAATTAAGTTTTTTTTTGAAATTATTGAAGATATTATAACTTGTAGCACAATATATTTTTTTATTATTACATTTGTAAATTAATTTATATTAAAAATACAGAAATGGAAATCCGTCATGGCCCGTCGTGGCCTCGCCATGGTCCCTGTCCGCCATCATAACGTCGCGCGCCATCTACAACCTTGTATATAAAGCGAGATGGGCATGGTGACCCAATTTAGTTGCGGATTTTAAATACAATCCCCATCCCCATCTATGAATTTATTGAAGAAGAGCCAATAAAAGCAAGAACATCACATTTTGATGCTGGTAGCACACGACCCGCCTAACACACTACCTTTCTTGTCGCCATACGAAAGTCATGTGGGTGGTTCATTAAAATACTCAACTTTTGGGTCGCTGCAGATCCAGCAGACACTAATGAAGCTAAAATACATTCAATGATCCGAAATGCATTATAGTACTGGTATAAAGAATGCTACATTGATTAGATATGTATGTATTGTATAGTATATACACGACTAGATGCTATCTTACAGTAGCATATTCCAGTAGGCAACTTCACGGTTCATACTTCATACACCATTTCTTTTCTCGCGTTCCCAATTACCGACAGTTTCGCCACAAATAATTCAACACAACAACTTTATCCCGTAGTTGTGGCCCTCCCATCAGGATTGAACTCTCGACCTCACCATAAACAACATGATATTCAACCGCTTGTATGAAAGTTTCTTACTAATGAAGCTCTAACCTCAGCAAAGCCTTCACAACCATGTAAAATTTTTTTATTTTTATGCTAACCAGATAATCCATCCTCTCCAAACTAAATGAACAAATAGAAGTCTTGATGGAAAGATATGAAGGTCATGCAAAGTTACATACACATACAGTGTTCTAAAAATAAATGTTAAGCACTGGTCGGACAAAGAGTACATTCTAAGAATTAATTAGGAATTAGTCGAGAGTAATGAATGATGAACATCAAATTAATGGAAAACTGATAAGAAATTTCAAACACTGACGATCATTATACCCAACCAAAACTTACCATCTCATAACTAGGGTTGCTCAAAGCCGGTTAATCGGAAAAAGAATCTCAAATTGAAAACCGGACCGATCAATTCGATTTTTAATTTCATGAACCGAAACTAGATTAGCGTTGTATTGAACTCGGAAACTAACCGAATGGTTTTATTGACCGTTTTTCTGGTTAAAATCAAACCAGTTTTGAATAAAATTTGGGTCTCAAAACTAGGCCAAGCCAAACCGGATTTTTAGTTAAAATTGAACCGGTATTGTTGGCTACTACACGTAGTCACCTCATGAACGTTGATTCGTGGAGATCAATAACTGATATCAAACCACGTATGGTGTATTAAACCGTCTCCAATTTACACAGTTAACTGCGGTTTTAATATCTCTGGTTCCAGTCGGTTTATCGATTTCCAAACCAATTTCTTCCAGTTTCAACATCTCTGGTTCTATTGACGGATGATACGAGATCCTCCTGATTTTATGTCATTTCCAATTGTGTAAGAAATGAGAATTAATTTCTGATTTCCTAACAATGTGTTATTCCCGTAAATAATTCATGCATAAATTGACTTTGATTTCTTGCACAATAGGAAATGGCATGAAACCAAGAGAATCTCATGCCATTTGTCAATAGGTGTCGATCGATTTACTGGTTTTTGGTTAATTTTGAGTACCTAGTGTAACGGTAAATGATTGATCTTTCAAGTAGTAGGTGGAACATGGATAGATACATAAATATTAGTAGATAACTAGGGTCACCCTACAGAGGAAATGAAGTACAGAGGGAGCAAGAATTTATTAAATTAATCTAATAAATTATGATTATAATTTTTCAGACTTGCTCCCACTGAAATATAAAAGTTGCATCTATTATACCACATTACTTAAACAGTTCTTCCCCACTCATTCATCGTGGATCAATCAGATCCATATGATGTTTCTAATACTAATACTAGAGTTCACTCTTCCTGGTGGTTGTGTAAACAAGTTGAGCTATCAAGTAGAAATGGGCAATCAAGAAAATGCCAGGAATGACAAAAACAAGAAGAATTTGGAGCCAAGCCTTGGCACTAGCTTGCAGATTTCATGCTTCAAGATCCATTTTCCAGATCTGCCAAAGAAAAATCAAACACACAATCACATCAATTAAAGACAAATATGAGAACAATCAAAGCTAGTAAATTGACTCAGCATCATCTAATCCAGCTATTCTGTGGACAGATTATACAATTTCATGTTGAAACATCAAATTTCACATTCTATAATCATAACTAAATCCGTATTTCCCCAAAACAAACCTAGTATTCACTGCCCAAGGTATGATAACTTAAACACAAATATAAGATTGTCCCTCAAACAATATCGGGTTGAAATATTAAAATTGAAATATTAAAACTGCCGATTATAAGTTTCCAAGCGACATAGAATCCCATATGTTCCAAAGTACAAGTAAAGAGACAAGGTAACGCATAAGAAAAGTCTAAGACCTCTATGCCATTATCTTGGCAGACCTCACATAGAGGCTGTCCACAACCTTGCCAACGTTGGAGATGGTCTCGAGCGTTGCTGGGTAGATCGCATCCGTCTTCGGGTCGTCAAAGATGACAAGGCAGCCCGCGCCTTGATCCAAGGTTCCTGCAAACTTCTTGTCCAGGATCATCTGTGAGAGCTTCTTCTCCACGTGATCTACCGGCAGTTCAATCAGCTCGGCAATATGAGCAATTTCAACCCTCGAGAAGGGCTCGATCAACCTGCACAGATTCTGCTCCAACAGGGTGTCGTAGAGGGAAGAGAGGTGCCTGTGAACAATAGGGTCTTCCTCTAGCTGGGCCTTGAAATCACGAAGCGCAGTCTCAAAGAGCTTCAGCGAGCGTTTGGAGTGAGCATCGGCTACAGCTTTCATGGCATCGAGTTCGGGCCCCACATATTGCAGCCCCGCTTTGGATGAGATGATTCCTGCCACGTCATCAGCCTGGCTCACCATTATTTTGCAAAGCAACATATACTTTAGGCTAAAAACTGCCCTGGGGTCCTCGAGAGCGTTGAACGCTTCGAATGCTTCAAAGAAATAGCTGTATCCGGTTTTGTAGTCCTTCTCTTCTGCATGAAGGATACCACTCTGCAAGTCAATAGTTCCCTGTTGAGCCGGAGGCACATAAATAGCATTTGCAGCTGTTCTTGCCGCTGTTAGCGCAGCCTTGGCTTTAGGGAGGTTTCTTAGCGAGAAATGGAGCTTGCTCTCCAACAAGTCTATATCCACAAGCAGGAGCTTGTCGTCCAGTCTTCTCACCTCCTTGACCAGCCCAGAAAGGAGATTCAATGCCTCAGAGTACTCCTTGCTCTCCATCAAAAGGGCTGCAAGCCTTGCCTCGACTCTTTGTCGGAGAAAAGTCCGCTTCTCGTCACGGGTCCACTGCACCATCTCTTTGCAGAGAGAAATCTGAAGATCCGATGTCCCTGGTATCTTAGCAACTGTATCGATTACCCCACGAACAATTTTTGCAGTTTTTGCCTTGGGAATCAGGGAGAAAAAGGGCCTCAACTGGGTCAGAAGGTTCTTAAGCTCCTCTGCACGGCCTTCTTGTCTAAGAAGATCAGAGAGGTTTGTGATGGCCTGCTCTTTTAATCTAAGGGCATCGGGAGAAGATGAAGGGTTCTCGAGTACGCGGTAAAGAATGGAGATGGATTCTTGCGGAGTTTTGGCTTCCAAAGCCTGAGCTATCGAATCAGTGGTTGCTGGGAGATATGAGGAAGACATCGTGACTGATTCCAAGTATCCAAGATCTGTGGAACAATTATAATCAAGTTATACGATTAACATGTAAACACACACAATTTTTTTGTAATATACATTCACTGCAAGTAATGAATTAAAATTCATTCATGGTTCCAGTTTGTTCAAATTGTTAAAAAAATGTTACACAACTTTCTCATAGCCTACATTATCACATGGAAATATCACATAATTCTAGAAGATAACATAGCCTCGAAAGACACCCTATGGCAATAGCACAAAAACAAGGATAAAAGTACTCTCTTTTGTGTAGTTTTCAACTGAAAACACAATGTGATATCTCACACGGTAAATTCTCAACACTTTCCCCTCTTACTAAGATTAAGGAATGTTCTTGTAAATTATGGAGCGCCTCTTTTAGAATTCCATATAACACGTAAATGTTGCAACTTATGAAGGGTTAAACTTCCTAGTATTAAGAATCTCCAAAACGGGACAACGGACTACATTGATTCAGCAGAAGGTAATGAAACAAGGTCAAATTATTCACAATTTAGCGTTTGATAAGAATTACTGGGAGGAGTGGAGTGGAGGCTATGCAAGCCCTCTTCAACAAGGGTTTCATGAAACTTCAGATTATTGACCGTAGCTATGACACTCAAAAATCAAATTCCAAATCTCAATCATACAATTTTCTCTGGCCAAGTATGGACATTCGCCTCAAGGTAAATAAATAAAAGCTAACCAAGGAAAATTCAAAGATCGCATGGGCCAAAGTATAGTTAAAATTTCACAGTAAGGAACTACCTTAAATGCAAATCAAATGATCTTCCCTATCACAATTCTCACATAGAATAAATCACATAAAAATGGCTTAAGATCTATAATTTTTATGGTGAACCGACATAGATACATTCAATGGGATACAAAACGGAGAAGTAAAAATTAACCAATTTGTGAACAAGGTTTATCTTGTTTCATAGTAAAATGATAGGTCCTAAAACAAACTTGAGGAGTACTCCCTAGCAACATTCCCAGAATAGTTCAAGTAACTGATGTCAAATCGTTATGGGCTGAAACAACAAACCAAGCAAGCAAATATGAAGAACCAAACACACAAATATAAACTGATCCTTGAGCATACAGCAAGCTCAGGCTAGCCAAAACAATATAAAAGAATAACAAAAGGGCTTTTACGGTCCCGAATTAGGATTGAATCATGGGTCTTGGACGTGGATAGTTTGAGAGCTCAGTTAACGAGAGAATTCTCGGATCTCGTGACACCTTTCGCATATCTTTACTAAACTAATTCACTATTTATTCGTTCATACGTCGCTGTTTTGGGTTTCATCAATGTTGGGGCAACTCTGTCTTCTTCTCCAGCGAGTGGTCCCAATTCCGGAGCTGAATCGGTTCTTCACTCGTGCCAGAGATCGTGGAGTGTAGACAGCTGCTTTAGGGTTTTGTCTTCCGTATAAATAGTTTATGATTTTGTTGTTGCTTTTCAGCTTATGTGTTTTGGTATTTCCGCCGTTTTGGCCTGAAACCCTTAAGCTCTCAATCGGTTCAATAAAAAGGATAGATTTTTATCTCATTTCATGTGTTACTGTTTGATTAATTGAGATTTCCAGGTCTCGATTGTTACAGAAAATCTACCATAGTGTGCAAACAAATAAAACCCCATAATGCACGAACTTGCTCAAAAAATCTAACACAACAAAACAATGAAAAAGTTATATGCTTCACTAAGAGATAAAATTTACAAAAGACCCACCTAAATTACAGAAAGTAAATCAATAACCCCTACTATATGTATACATAAATCTTCCATCTTTCAGTGCTTCGCATAGTGAATTAGCTGAGATCTCAAAAATAGTGACCCATAATCGAGCATAACACTAGAAACTCACAATTACGACATCAATTTACAATGCAAAAAAAGTCCCCCAAAAGAGAAGGGGCTCGATGCAAAACCCTAATCATGAAATTGGAACCATAAGATTTGAGATCAGATCGAAACAAGCATGGAAATCAAAGCACAAGATCGTACCTTGGACGAGAAAGGTGGAGATGCGAGAGAGAGTCGATGGCGAAGATGTGAAGTCTCTTGGCGAGCAAGACTCTACCTTTAGAGTCTCTTTGGTTTCATGAAATATGATTTCGGTAAGCGGGTCGGGTCGGACCGGTCTGTGGGTAAACCCAACGTGTTTGGGCTTTGGAAAAGCAAATTCTGTATTAGAAAAGGACTACTTGGTCCCAAAACTAGAGTAAGCTTCAATTAATGTCACTACTCGGTTCCTACACTATTTAATTATTTTCTTATAACTTGATCAATTTCGTCTTTTTGTTAAAGCTGGTAATTACTTCTTACATATATAATCTTATTTTCTGAGTTAGTTTATAAATACGTAAGGGCGAGCACTTTGGATCCGGAACTAGTTTTGAACCGAAAACCAAATCGGACTCAGAATTAAAAAATCAAAACCATAGTTAATTTTTTGAACATAGAACTAACTTTGGTTTTGATTTTAAATTTGAGAGGACAATTCAATTCTGATTGGACTCTCGTTCTTAAAACTCAAAACCGTCAATTAACAGTAAGAAACGGACTGGTTCACGTTGTCACGTGTTCACCTCCCGTCAGCCCACATTTATTTTTTTATCTCTTATTGTTATTTTGTTTGCAAATTTTATATTTCAAGTAAGTTATAATAATTAAATCTTATTGTTCATTTTTCATTAGTATTTTTTATAATTGCAAATTTAATGTTTTTGGATGTAAATCAGGTTGAAATTCGCCTAATTCAGTCTATAAATTGAGTCTAAATTAAAAACAAAAAATCAGTTGATTCCAAGTGGGTAGAACCGAGAATAAAACAAGAGAACCACAGTCAAAATCATGTCGTCCTTGCATAACGGTTCTGAATATGATTCCAGTAATTTAATAACCTTCGGTTCGGTACATCTGATTATGGAACCGTACCCTCCCCTATAAGTACATAATCTTATTATTTGCGAATCTAGTCGAGCACAAAAAATAAGAAATTGCCTCTAGTTAAAACAAATCGGCTTGAACTCTGGTCAATGTTAATAAAACCTCCTTGCACCACCACATCAAATACACTTTCTCATAACTTCTCGAGTTTATTTACTAACTAACTCATAACTTCTCAAGTTTATTTACTAACTAAGAAAATAAATGTTGCTATAGTACTTCATCCTATTTGAAAAGTATGTTAATTTTAAACATGTACTTGCTATTTAAAGTAAATGAATTTACATTTTTTGATGTAATATTTTAATACCCTTATGAGACAGATCATGAGGTCACGAAGTTGTATATATGAGACTATCAGGCTCTGATATCATATTAGCATCTAACTCGCCTAAAAAGTCATACGGATAAAGAGTCTCAAATTTATTATTTGATCTAGTGAATAAATTCATATTTTTTTCAATGTGTACGCATACACCCCTCCTGATATGCATGTCGTATTAAGATTTGAGAGGGTCCACAAAATACTATGCACGTGGAACAATGAAACTTGCTATTTAAGTTAGTATTTTGATTCATGTCTTTCCGACGTGGAGTTGATACACACGAAAACACATATGATTATGTATCTGTCTCCAAAGTTTACTAAACGCTCGTGAGAATGAAAAAGTGTTGTCACTAAATGCTGATGAAAATATACGTTCACACATGTTATCAACAAAAAAACACATAAAAAAGTTTAGAAGAAACAATAAATATACATGAACCAACCATTTCAGCTAACCTTATTTGTTAAACATTAATAAATAGCATATACATACTATCTATAATTCTTTGTATTCATATTTTTTTTCAATGTGGTACACGCACACCCCTCCTGATATGCATGTCGTATTGAGATTTGAAAGTGTCCACAAAATATTATGCACGTGGAACAATGAAATCTGCTGTTTAAACTAGTATTTTGATTCATGTCTTTCTGACGTGAGAGTTGATACATACAAAAACACATGTGATTAGATATCTGTCTTCAAAGTTTACTAAATGCTTATAAGAATAAAAAAAATTAAAAAAAGTTTTGTCACTAAATGCTAATGAAAATATACGATTCAGACATGCTATCAACGCAAAAAACATATCAAAAAGTTTAGAAGAAACAATAAATACACATGAACCACCAATTTCAGTTAACCTTATTTTGTTAAACATCAATAAACAGTCATACACATACTGTCCATAGGTCTTTGTATTCATGGCACACATTGTCATGACTGAGAATATCGCTACCATAATTATTCTCAACAACACATTCTGATTGGTAGAGAAAATTGATAAATAAATAAAATAAGTTGACCTTTGTCGTGCAGTCCAAATAATTACTCACTCCACCTTCTTATTCGTGTTTGATTGTAATAACATTAATAGATCGAAGTGCTCCATAATTATTGCTCTTGGGTGTAATTGGTACCAAAAATAAATTGCTGATAAAAATATATAAGTAACTAATGCAATTGATTTGAAAGTAAAAAAAATTATCAAAATTTTGACTCCTTATCGTGAGGTCTTGACAATGTGACGAGATCTCTCTCACTCGTGAATGTTGACTTTTCTTTGACGTGTAACTTTGACTTTCACTGGCTTCTTGACTTAACTTGACCATTCTTGACTCTAATTTTGACTTTCTTCAACTAAGCTTGAACTTCGTTGTTTTTACGTGCTTTTAGTATTGATCCTTGCAATCTCACCAAATAATGTATGCATTTATACAAAAAAAATGATCATTCGAATTCGAATATACTTAAGATACAAGTCAAAATAGGATTAAAACACGAGACAATTTAATATAACAACGTCAATACTAGATTGACGGGATTTGATACATGAACCATGAGCCTCAGGCCCGAAATAAGATCGATAACGTAAAAGGTGTTGCTAGAGAGTCGAACCAACTACGATCCCCTATTAAATAGTATTCTACATTTCTCATGTTAATTAATTTCGAAACCATGGGAGGTAATAGAAAGTGATTGGATGCCTAGAAAGTTGATCACATACAGGTGGTAAATTCATAGTAGAGTAAATAAACACAGCACAAGAAACAAATACAGGGAATATTGGGCAGCTTCTGTCTCTTTCTCTCTGTCTTTGCTTGCAAAAATACAAGATTGGAACACGAGTACTGTGAGTTTTGTGTTGATAACAATTATTTTCGGTTGTTACTAACGATTTAAGGATAAAACAAACTATATACCTTTTAAACACAATGGTACAACATGTCTCTTTTACTAGATTGATTTCTACAATGCTCCTTCCTTTGTTTAATGGCTTATCATATTATTTCCTACATATGTACAAAACATTACTATCATCCATATGCTTTGACAGTAATATTATTATCACAAGTAAAGAAATGGATTCTAGGGATCTTATGGTGCATCAGAATATACCACAATGGTTTTAGGGTCCTAATTTTTATGAGTTTAAATTATTGCATGTGCATCAAGTTTTAATAGGAAAAGATATAAGGTACACTCAAAACTTTGTTTTTTTAATACAGGTATATTCAAGTTTGACTTTATCTTTCCCGATCATCTTCAAATTTCTATTTTTCTCATATTTAGTCGTGATTTGAGGCAATAAAATGAACAAAAATGAGAACTTGAGTGAATAGAAATAACTTAAACTTGTGTGTACCTACGCTAGAAGGACGAAGTTTTAAGTGAACTTAATGTCATTTCCACTTTGATATATACTGAAGTTAGCAATAGTAAATGTGTAACACATGGATTATTTTTCCATCGGTATTCTACGTGCAAAATGTTATATAATATGTCTATTTCTAATTAAGCTCTTTCAAGAGTACATTATATCGCTATTTTATTTATTTACAATAAAATGGTAAATCTATCTAATTAATCAAAAGATTAATCCTTACTGCAACCTCTACTACTATTCTCAAGTAACTGACCCACTAGAATTTGAACTCCATATATCGAGTGCTATAGAACTCATCCTGCCAACCAGAACAAGCCTTGGTGTGCAATTATGTCATTATAAATAAATTTGAGTTTACACCTATCAATTTGAAGTTTTATTGCACATGCATATTATTGACAAAATATTGAACATGACTATTTGGGATGTGACTTTCCCATCAAATCGAGAATAATGAATCTCCGTCATATTCACGTTACTTTCCCATCTTTGTTTTGGACATGAGTTAATGATGAATGAGTTATGCATGCATGGATGTATGCACCAAAATAATGACACAATCTCAGCTACATGATTTCTCTAGACAGCTGGGTTGTTAATCAGTTAGAGAGCTGCCTGTTTAATAAGGAACCATGACCAAGTCAGAGGATACTCTGCCTCAGATTGCTCTGTTCTTGGTTGCTCCTCCCTCCCACGAAAGCGACATCTCCACACACAGCCGAACCAAACCACCAACAATCACATACCAACAAACACTACATTCCTAACCACCTCCTCTCCTATAAATCACCCTCCAAAAACCAAACCCCAAACACAAACCCGAAAAACCCAAAAAAAAAACATAACCCAAATGGCGAGGAAGAGAATGAGAGAGGAGGAGATGGGCAACAACCCCCCAATGGGGCAGCTGATGGAGGCGGCGGCAATAGGCGTCGGGGCGAGGAGGGCAAGGAAGAGATACGTGGGAGTCCGCCAGCGGCCTTCTGGCCGCTGGGTTGCCGAGATCAAGGACACCATACAAAAGATTAGGGTATGGCTGGGGACCTACGACACCGCGGAGGAGGCAGCCAGGGCCTACGACGAGGCCGCCTGCCTCCTCCGTGGGGCCAACACTCGCACCAACTTCTGGCCTTGCTCTCCCTTCTCCAACTCTCCCCCGGCCCTCCCCTCCAAGATCACCAACCTCCTCCTGCTCCCCCTCCGCGCCAGAAACCTCCAACAACAACCTCCTCCTCTCGCCCCTCCGCAGCCCCAATACAAGCAAGAAATGGAGGATTTCCAAGAAACCCATTTCAACAACTTCTTGAACAATGCGGCTCCGAGCGGTGATCACTTCATGATGAACAATTGTTTCGTCGAAGATAGTGGTTTGAGCTTCGGCCTGGACGAAGGTGATCAGTCTCTTGTTGATTGGAGTAAAGGGTACGATGAAACGGACATGGGGAGTGTGGATTTCAAGTTTGTGGATGCGATCGGGTCGCCATTGGAGTGCTCGCCGTTCGAGATAGCGGAAGAGATGGCGGAGCCGATGGAGGGTTTCTGGGAGGAGCCGTTGACGATCAGAGAGGCCATGAAGAGGATGAAGTATGAGAGGAAGTTCTCGGCTTCCCTCTACGCCTTCAACGGGATATCCGAGTGCTTGAGGCTCAAGCTCGACCCGGGGAAAGGCAAGAGTGATGATGTTAAAGTCTCACAAACTGAGTCTTCGGCGTCTTCTTCTTCTTCTTCATCATCGTCTTGTTTGAGCAAGGAAGTGGACAACGGTCTATTTGGAACTCTCTCAATGCCTTTCTTATCCGATTTGTTATTTAGTGATTAAGTGAAAGTTTCTTTAACCGATGGATAGGTATTCTTATAGTTGGGGAAGGGTTAGTCATAGAATTCCATCTCGAGATCTAGGGGAAAGGAAATGGTAGTTATAGGATTCGATCTCGAGACCTCTGTCTCATCGAGAGAA
>JAYMTQ010002407.1:0-11527 GCA_036897385.1 Geranium incanum
TTGATTTCTTTAGTTTGGATTACTTTAAGCGGTTTCTCACTCATGCTGCCTTCATTTTACAATTTCATAGTTTGTCCAACAAGTTACATACAAACTACACATCTTTTAATTATACTGATAGCATAAGTTAGATTAAACTAACTTTATTTAGTTCATAAGTATTCAATTTAGTTTTATTAGTTTATAATTTGTGATGATAGTTTGCACTTGCGCATAATCAGGTGATGAAGTAATTTCCTCGTACTTAACAACTTTATCAACATCTAAGGTGTAGGCACTGTCTTCAAACTAAAGCTTGTATCAAGTTTAATCATTATCTTTATATATTTTACCTACTACGTTTAATATGTATTATAAAATATTGAAATCATACAAATAATTTTAAAAAAATGAAAACGTAAAGCTATATGCAATGGAGAAAAGCAAAATATAGAAACAAATAAAAAAAACTATTTTTTTCTATTTTCATTCCTTTGTCTATTGTTTCATAACCACTCTCTTTCCGAGTTTGAAAATGGTGGTGCATAACCCAACAACCATTATATAGAAAGGATTTTTCTAATGATCGTGTAGAAAAATCGGAAAAAGATAGTGAAAATTATAATATTCAATTCCGAAAGGGATAGTAGGTAAAAGAAGCGGAAAGAGAAGAAGAATTGAGTTGATGTTTTGTTTGTAATTGCATGTCCACTATCCGTTTTTTTCGCAAAAGCATGTCATTACTATTATAATGGTATGCATCCTTACGTGTGCAGTCACTATTATAACAACACACATACGTATATACGCTATCCTTAATAACGACAAACATACGTCATCCTTATAATATCGAGTAAAAACAAATTTAATATGATATTAAAATTAAAATGTAATCCAAACAACCGAAATTAATATTTAAAATAATTTTCTATTATATTTGGTTGTGTATAATCGCGTCATAACTTCGGTATCTTCTGCCTTGCTAAGAAGCGATTTTTTCCGAACGCGAACTTCTTCTTCCCGAGCACGAGCCTCTTGACGATACTCTTGTTGTTATGTCGTAAAAACTTGGACCTGAGATCTTAGTTCCTCGTTCTCCTGTTGTAGTTGTGTAAGAACCTCAAGAGGAGTTGAGGAGGAGGTCGTCGTGCCACATTGTCTCGTCTTCGGCTCCCTCAGATTTTGACTCCCGAAACCCTGAATATTTCTTCCCCTAAACATGTGTTTTTCTTGTGACAGCCTCATATCGAAGTTGTATAACTTTTTGTTGGATCTTTTCATGGCCTCGTCCTCTTCACGATCAGTAACCTGAGGGATCCAAGCATTAGGGTTGTCGTCGTTGCGGTTTGAAGCAATATATACTTCTAGATCCTCTCGAACTTCTATATGTAAAAGAAAAATAATAAGTAAAAAGTAATAAGAAATTAAATTCCAGAAGTTGATGAATAAAAAAACATATCACTTTCGGGTGCATCGGGTAGTAAGGCTCGTTTAACATAAATTAGGTCTCCAAACATTTCACAGTTAAAGGCTGTGGACTTTCTACGTTAACCTTCTCTCACGTGTCCCTGAATGATCTTCCACTAGTTTTGTAGTTCAACTTGTTGACGCTTTCACGAATCACCTTCATTTTGCAAGCGGCTCTCCAAATAAATGAGAATTAAATGTGTCACTAGTCTACATAATCGTATAAAATGTGGATCCTTTCAACATAGTATGTACGTGAGAGTGTTAGAGTACTACGTTTCATCAGCTTAATTATAAATTATTAAAGGAAGCCAAAGTGGAGAACCAGGTTAAAAATTGAATCGCCCCCTTACACAATAACTTCAGTTCCCGCTCAATTGATTTTTGATCAGTTCGATCCGGCTCTAAAACTGTGCCCACTGATGTGGGGCCAAGCGGTCTCCATTTGATCCCGCTAAACCTCACATTTATCACACTTTTCCCCTTGTACTCGGCTAATGAGAGTCGTTTTTGTCCAATTTTATGCGGTGGAGTTGTTTGATTTTACTACATGTTTTAAGGCAAAATCAGAATTTTTGGAGCTCGAGAGCGCGAGACTTGCAGGACATGACAACCACCAATTCAAAAATTGGCTGTTGTCACGACGGGAGTCACGATCGTAACCTCGTCGTGACAACAATATAGCCAAATGGGCAGTGGCTACCTATGATGAGGACAACAGAGGCGTCACGATCGTGCTTCAGAGAGCGCCACGATCGTGCTTCAGAGAACGCCACGATAGTGACGGATGCAGTCATGATCGTGACAAATGGCACGATCGTGACCAAGAGGTGCGTTGACCGGGTCAGAGCGAGAGAAGACCGAGTAGCATGATCGTGCCAACGCATCATGACACTCTCTGTGTCACGATTGCAGTCACGATCGTGACATGCTCTGTGCAGGAGCTATAAAAGTATTCTACCCTATTTTTTGAAGGACACACCCAATTTCAGAGCACTTTTTCAAATTTGAGCTTCTCTCAGCTATTCCATAAGAAAACTTGGAGCATAATAATCTTCCTTGGAGTTTCTAGGGGGCTAGGAGGGCTAAGGCTTGGAGAATGAGCAACAACCCATCACTTCCACCATCACCTCAAGTTGGAGCTCAAGCCAGGATTGGGTAGAGGGTTCTTTGTCCCTTTGCTTTTCTTTTGATTTACTTTACTTTTTTATTGTTTTTGATAAATATTGTGACCATGGTTGTTGGCTAAAAACAATCAACCATGGGTGTTGGTTAAACATTTGGATTTTTTTCTACTTGTGGAGTAATTAAGGATTATATATCGCCTTGTGGGATTGTTATTGATTGTTATTGCTATCTAAAGTGATCTCCTAGATAATCTTGGTTTAGGTCAGCCACTACGAGAGTGGGGTTGGCTTAAGGTTCAGTAACATCCTAAAATTCTTGTGCTCGGAGGAATTCCTTGCATCAGGTTCTAATCCCTTAATAGTTGGACATAAAGGCTTTCCAGGCCGGTGAAAATATCGAGAGATAAGTTATCGGTCTAGAATTGAGTTGAGTTATATTCAAACTCGAGAGAGGGATATAACGATTCATAACTTAGGATAACAATGTATTATCGAATCCTTAAACACGAAAAGGGTAGCATATGTATAAGTGCAACATCAACACCCGTGGTCCTCTTATCAACTTGACAAAACCTTCGTTCACATCCATCGTTGCATGCTATTACCCATTGCATTTACAAGTTTATTATTGTTAATTTGTCGGTTACTATTACAAATCAATCCACTACTTGAACATTTAGAGTAGTAATTAATCACAACCTATCTAAGTGAGCCCTCGTTTAATTCTTGTGAAAATCGACTTGGATTCAAGCTGGTTTACTTGTTATTGTCTACAATCGCGGGAGTCACTCCACGAGCCTTTTGGGTGCTTGGGAATTCATCGCAAGTGTCCCATGGTGTAGGGAGCCCTCTTTCGGGGTTATCAATGAAACTTTAAGAGAATGAGCTCAGTGATACAAAATGGAAGTAGAAGAACCTCGGACGAGCAAAGTATACCTATTTAATATTGAGTTGTTTTTTATTGCACTTTTTTGAAATCACCCTCATTACTTAGATGAGTTTCAAATTAGGATGCAATTTTGGGAGAACACACCCAATGAACCAAAAGTTTTGGTGATTCGGTCTTTCACAGAAAAAGTATTGCTTTCAGTAATTTTGCATTGTACAAAAGAAATCCCCCGTTTATTTTTATAAATAATGAATTTTTTATTCATATCAACAAACATGCCATAGCAGTGAAGCACCAAACCTTTAATATTTTATTCACATGCCATAGCAGCTGTGAAGCACCATACCTTAAATAAGGACCCACCTTTTGCTTGCCCCCTCCTCTCACATTTCTTGGAGCTCGAAACTCTCTCTCATGGCAGCAACTGCAAGTGAAGCCAAAGTAACAGTTTCAACCGGCTTATTAATTTTAGATTAGGAGAAGAGGGAGAGAGAGAGATGAGTGAGAGAGGGAAGGGGTGGAGGGCACGTATATGAAAGTTAAATGAATAGTTAAGGACATTTAAGTCTTTTCAATCCAAATCTAATAAATCATTCACGCCTTAAGGGTATTTTAGTCATTTCACATGCTAAAAATGTTAAAATCTAATGGAAATGGACGGAAAGACCAAAAGTGAAAAACAAAATTATTCATAGGTAGTCACCATGATACAAAATATTCCAGGTGTAGTCATGTGATAATGTGACATATTCAGGAGTATCCACCTGGAATTATTCCTTATGTTTATACAAAATGCAAGTTTAAATTACAATTTTGTCATTAATGAAATACACAACGCTCTCTTAAAAGTGTCATAGTGGGAGTAGTATCTCTTTGTGAGTCCTCTTAATTCTTTTATTCTTGTTGGTTTTGTAATATGATTGGTCAATGATCGGATTGGAGTGGCTTGTCTGATCGTTTTAGTTGATTTTGATTATGGGTTCCTTAAATTTCAATGAGACTGGAGAAAGTCCAAAGAACATAATTAAACTAGTGGGGGATTTACAAGTGTCTGGACACTCAGCCCAGTTTGCATCACAATAAACGTGTAACTTAAGGGACGATAACATATGTCTTGACCCGAGTTGCTCTTGAGATAACTCAATACATGAAATGCATCATGAAGGTGTGGTTGTCAAGGCACGTGCATGAATTAACTGGCATAGTATATGCATTCGGTGTAGACCATTAATTATGAATGTAAACAATAAATCAAATACTTATAGATAAAATAGTTGAAGTATGAGATATGTACCGGAGATGGTTGAGAAGAGATCGAGAATGTAAAAGAGAAGAACGTCCGAGTCCAGCAAATTGTTGTTTCCTTAAGACAATATTGCTCCCTCTACGGCACTGAAAGTATCAACGAGCAATTATCTCCCAAGATAAAACGGACTAAACCACTAATGAGTGCTACGAATATTAGAGCTTGGCGACATAACTATTTATTTGAATTCAAGCAATAGGAGAGAAAGTTAGGAGGAATAAGTTTCGAACAGTCAGCCTCAACCATATCACTCGACTCGTTAAATATTCGGTTTGTACTCGTTATAACCGAGTTCGAGCCGAATCTATCACAATATCAAGACAAGATTGGTTAGCGAACCGGCTCATTTAGTGTTTAATTAATTATAATTTTCTATTTGATACAATTAAATATATAATTTAACTTTCAATAAATATATACGGGCAAAAACTTAACAAGTCAAGAGTCAAATTCGAGCCTTGGCTATTTTTTCCGAACCGAGATCAAGCCTAACTATGTAAGCTCGTTCAACCACGAGCCGAACACTTTTTTCCGACCTGAACTTGAGATTAACTATTAAGCTCATTCAAATCGAACCGAGCCTTAGCAAAGTAGGCACGATTTGAGTTGTCTACACTCTACACCCTAGAAAGAGTTAGGTTAGATTTTCTATATTATTCTCAGTAAAAACGATAAATGATACATAAAGAAAAGCATGCAATAACCACAGAAAGCTAAAACAGGTAAAAAACATACCAGCCCATAAGACGGTACACTTGGTGCCCTCAATGCAGTTCTCGCCAGCTACGTCTTTGCAGGTAATGCTCAGATTCATCCTGATCATATCCCTAGTGTTGTTCCTCACCACAACCTCCATAGGAACCATGTCATGCGCCAAAACACAACCTTTGGGCACAGATTCTCTAGGCGAGCGAGGTCCTGCAGAAGCATTTTTGGAACCAGCAGCCCTAGCGAGCCTGAAGCCGAAAGTGAACGGATCCGGTAGCAGCACGTCCATCACAGACGTCTGGAGCGCCGCCTGTATCGCATCCTTTATATTCAGCTCCCCGGAGCTATTCCGTCCTGATTGCCACCTGACTTTTATCCTAGATATCAAGTTCTTCACGGAGGCGTCGAGTTCGGCCTTTGTGTTCTTCTCCGAGAAGCTCGAGGTTTTCTCAACCGTGGTCCCATCGGCCTGGGTGTCCTTCAAGAAAAACGAGCCGTCGAGGATGGGTAATTTGAAATGCTCGAGCGGTATCAGTACCCTCGCAGAGTAATCCCTGTCGATTCTGGTCCTGGGGTAGCCGTATTCGGCAGCGTCTTGACCGGAGTATATGTTATCCTCGCTGCTGGAGTTTTCCAGCTGAACGGAGACGCTGATTTCGAATACGACGTCAGTTGGGTTGGATAGCTCGAGTTCGAGAAAGCGCAGCCCCCAGCTTCCTCTGTAAGGATCGATCTTTACTAACCTGTCGATCTTGTTTTCAGTACCAGTGGTTTCTTTGTTAGAGGTGGCGTCGGAGTAAACTGGGCTGCGGAGATCCTCGCCGACGTGTGCGGGGATTTCCATGGAGAGCAAGCGTGCCTTTACGAAAGACAAGCCCTGCAAGACACACATTTGCAAGGGGAGGACAAGTCGTCTACCGGGAGGAACGATTGATACATTAGTTGAAGGATCTATAGACTGTTCGAGTGGCCCTGTGAAGAAAACGCGGAAGCAGTAAGCAATTCAAGTTGAATTGATCAGACAATGTTATGAAGAAAAAAAAAACTGAGCGTAGGAAATAGAAAAACCTTGACATGAGCCAATATAACATGATAATATGGACATTTAATTTCAACCAATCTAAAGAAAATGCATAATATCAAGGGACATCCCTTCCAGTTTATGAAGCTCAGAGCAAAAACTGCAATAGATGGTTCCTATCCTTAATGTGTGACAAATAGAAAATTTAGTAATGCAATTGGGGGATGTGTGTTAACAGTTGCTCGACAAGAAATCATGATATGGATGACACCATGAGGAAAATCAAGATTCCTAATATGGACTCGTAGTAAAAGTCAACAAAATGCGCATACAAACCATTGTAGTCAAACTTATATATTCTAGTCGAGTGCGATGTTCCTTCTGGGGCTCAATCGGACAAGTTAGGTTTTTTTTATAACTCACCTTGAGTGTAACTACACTATATTCACCATTCGGGTAGGTTGACAAAAGGGGCGAGGAAAAGAATGTTACAATTTAACACAGTAAGAAATCTACACACAAGCTGACAGAACTATCCAAATCTAATGTGTTTCCGATCTTCAATTGTGAAACAGAACCCCTTGTATAGTAAACAGCTAGAAAGCTCACAAGGCCAGAGACTGAAGCCTTTTATATAATGAATGGTTTAAGTGTATATTTTAATTTGGAGATGCCATTGACAGAAAGAGAAAAAAATGGCAGATAGGAGAGAAATGCACTGAAATAAATGTCATGTAAAAATACCTGCGTAATGTATCAATAATGTCGGGTTGTTCCCATCCTTGGGAGTTCTTGCGGTACTTGCAGAGGCGTTCCTATTAGCACCGACGTCAGGGTCTACTAAGCCAAGTTGCCTGGCTTTCAAAGTCAGTGGTATAGTAACTTCTGCTCCGGGCTTTAAAGGAAGGACGGATTTTAAGGTTTCATATGCAACCGAAATAACAGAATCTTGATTTTTCCCTGAAAACGATATATGCGCCTGCTCAATTGGAACTGTACCTGCATTAGCCAGACTTATATATACGTCACGGATTTCACCTTCATACAAAACGATAGTACCATCTCCACCTACGATATGTGAAACGAGCAATGGTAGTGGTGAGACAGTAGAAATATTTGGAACCACTACGTTCTTTAATTTCGCAGACCCACAGCACCGGAAAGGGTCAGAAAGCACTAGCCCTTGCGCTGCTCCGAGAAGTAGATTGTCAACATCCTTGAAAAGATGTTCGGTAATGACACCAAAGCAATGAACTGTGCACCCAGGTACTGTCACAGGCCCAACTGAAGTTGGGATTCCTGACAAGGTGATCACCTTCGATGAATTAGGCGGGAGATTTACACTGATCGGAAAAGCATCAAATATTCCAGAATGCACTGAGAGATATATGCTATCAACGCTTAGATCAAAGGCACATGGATTTGCCAACTCCACTAAGACCTGTACTGGTTCCCCGACAATCCAAATCAGCTCCTGCTTATTGCTGTTATTCGGTTCTCCTTTGCTGAATGGCGTATAGATAAAAGGCCCTGAAGGAGCAGACCCAGCCCACCAATCTACTCTTGCTGGATTGCGTTTTATTATGTCCATCTGTGAGGAATGCACGGGAAAAGAGTGCAACCTGGAAACAATTAAATTAATTGGTCAGTATGTTTAATTCCTCAAAGTATTAAGGTAATAAAAACATAGTTCAATACCGGACCAACTAATTTATCCTAATGGACATACTTGATATTGATTGAACTTAATTATAAAAATATGATAGAGATTCCTTCAATATATATAAGGTATAACAGTTGACTTACGCCAGAAAAAGGAAACAAACTAACACTAGAAAGATGTACGTCTAGGTAGCAATCATCTTATTTGATTATATATATAATCTTCAACTTTAACATTCTTCCCTCGCCTTGGAGTAAATATAACATATGTGTGTCAAGGTTGCAACCAATGAATCCAATTTGAGGTAAGCAAGTGAGAGATAGTCTTATAACTGCTGATTATGACTTCAATATAAAGGTAAACAAATACCTGATAAATGGTAAGGCGGTATCAGCACAGCGAGTTCCTGAAGGCAGTCTCTCAGCTGAATTTTCAAGTGCTCTAGCAAGCCCGCTTTGCCCAACGGGTGTGATTAGAGGGTAATACGATCTCAGCAGCCGAGCTGCAGCACTCCAGGCAGAAAGAGGATCCCCAGAACGGACGGCAGATAGCAGTATCTCTCTTAATACGACCATCTGGATTGTGCTCCATTGAGATTGAAACAGTGAAACTACAGAATGGTGATGCCCTTTCACTGCTTCAGTGGCCCCCAAATCCTTCATTAGAAACAAAAATAAGAACCCTAAACAAATATAACGAAAATGTGCTATTGACACACTGAATGCAGTTAATGCTATTTTCCAATTTGAAAATAAATAAACAGTGACAGTGTCACACTGAGAAATGATAGACAATGGGGCAAGACAAATCTGCCCAGCTCGGCACATTGACACAAGGAAGAATTTCCAATACTGGAGGCAAAAGTATGAAAGGACTCCATTTCAAAAACAACAGAACATGACTTTCACCATACCAAATAATTAAGAAACAATAAATAATAATAGAGATCAACAAAAACAATCTAGGGGTCACATATCATTGCAAAATCTAAGTGATATGCATAAGATCATGCATGATTCAATACTAAATCAGTGGACTGTTTTTTTATTTTTGATCAGCATAAATCAGTGGATTGTTCTTTGCTTTAGACTGTAAACTCACATTGTGAAGAAAATCCTTAGAGAGGGAAGCTCTACTTTGAACACGATACGCTTTTGTCGTCATTGCCAAGACTTGCATGGCACTGATAGCCGCCAATGTATTTTCTTGTTGCATATACAATTGTGCTACCTGTCTAGAGAAAAAGGCAGCTTTTCGCTGGTAGCCAAGAGTCCCATATAAACGAGATATTTCAATATACAATATCAGCTTATCACTGGCATCAATCAAAGATTTAGCACCATCAGCAGCAGCTGTTAGCAACTCCACTACTTCCTTGGCCAGCTCCCTTCTGTAAGAATCCCAAAAATAATATAAATTAGCTCTTAGAGCTTTATAAGAGAAGTTAGTTTAGGAGACAAATATTAAAGATGATGAAAATTATATTACATATGAAATAACAGTGAACACACACATGTTTCCAGATTTAAATTTGAAAAGGTAGTAGACTGGTCAAGATGGATATTAATAAAGTTGTTACTTGATCTGTTAGTCCAGCTTCCATTTTTACCACGAAAACAACGTCAACCAAATCTGTTCTACTAAAAAAGGCATAGAGAGCTAGTTTAAATTCTAAAGGTTTGCACATCTGTTTATTTGAATTTCCACTGCTTGAACTCAATAATGTTGTACTCAAAATCGTTTTCCATAGTAAATGAATAGAACGTTGGGAATTCATGTTACATATTATCTAGTAAAAAAACTACTTCATACATGTGACGCATCTATAAATTTTTAGTCACGTTACTTAATCCAATCTCGATACCACCCCTATCAAGCTTCTACAGACTCGGATGATGCCCAATATCTTAATGACAGTGTTAGCCCGAGTCTGATATAGTAATCATGTATCTTTAATGCAGATAACCTGTTTGGTTTGCATCTGACAATGTGTTTGGTAGTAAAATTATGTTTGCTGAAGTTTAAAAAAATGCATTACAGTTAGGAGTGGGAAACCTAAACAAAGGTTACGCATATTCTATGAAACTCTAAGATGGGTTTTTAATACTCCTAAAAAACTAAACAAACTATTATTAGAATATTAGGTCAAGGGTTGAAGACAATTTCCCAAAGAAATGTACTGCTAATAGTGTCCCTAGATCAACTACACAGCCCTTCCAAGCACTGTCCAACACCACCACTCCTTACCTGGGTATGACATGTGATATCAACAATTATTCCCTCAGTTTGTGAGGGCTCTTCAATATGAGGGATACTTATCCCAACTATAAATAAATAAACATACAAGACAATTGAAGTGGTAATGGTAGTTAATCCAAAATGGCCTACTGGATAAGTTGTCAACAATAAGCACCTACGGAATTACTGCATCAATGAAGATTCAAGAAAAACTTTACCTGCAAAGGAACCTTGCCAATTTCAAAATAGCCTCGAGTTCAAAGGTTAAGGGAGAAACTCTGCACACAAAAAAACAAAACATAAGGACACAAAGTAGGAATAAAGCCTATAAAGGCAATATATTGCAGGTATTTCGAAAAAAAAGGGGAATGCTTACTGTAATATAATGAAACTTGATGAAATAAAATATGTCATAATCTAATGACAAGCCCATGTGGACATGGCAATTGGTAGCATTACACAACTTTTTACCAGCTTTAAATGTATAGATTTGGGCTCAAGACCTCCCTTTTGAGGAAGGTAGCTCTATTTTTGCCACCTGACCCAACACAAGTTGATAGAGAAATACTGATGGTGGGACTCGAACCCTGGTCCCCAGGCCACAAATTCAAATGTTTGATCAGTAGGAAAACATTATTACTTCAAAATCATTTTTTGAAGGAAGTTTTTTGTGGTTGTTTCATCTCCAATCTTGCTTTCCTCAAATGATATTGCCATATAGGACTTCTAGAGCTTATTACCTTATTTGGAAATAAAGATATTTTATCCTCACTGAATCTTGTTTTTCTCATGCGTTATGGAGTCCCATATTATATTCTTGTGCTTATCCTCTCACTACAAATAACTAAATGAATCTTCACTGTATCTTATTTTTCTCCTAGTGACTCAGTTCCTGGCTTCCTATAGGGTGACTTATATACAGGCTAGGGGTAATTCCATGTCAGTACCCAAAGGTTGCCTCATTTCGAAATCAATACCTCAAGTTTGAAACTTTTTTTGTCGATACCCCAGTTAAATATAACATAATTAGTTTGTAAAAAGTCTGAAATGCCCTCAATAGTTATGATTTGAAATCTGACCGGTTCAAATTCAATCAAACCGGTTCAATCTGACCTATTTAATTATTAAT
>JAYMTQ010002408.1:0-11527 GCA_036897385.1 Geranium incanum
TTATTATTTTTTATATATCGGGTATGGTGCGAGTTCGCCCACCTTCCTCCCAGCCGATCAAGGCCGGATGAGAAAATGTATTGATTACGAGATGTTTCGGCAATATTCCAAAGTAATGTGATTTTGGAATCTTATCAAAGGAAGCTTCCAAGTAAAACGTGAACATGTACATTGAGTAAAAGTCAACTGTGCATGAGAGTTAGGAATGGGTGTCTGAGGCAAGTATCCAAATGTAGCAGATCATAGTGGCAGAAACAGACACAAATTGAAGAAACCATCAAATGAAGGTTCAAGAAATGGGATAAAAGAGAGATGGGTGATGAAGCCACTTGTTCTCTTATTGGCAACAATAATAACAGAAGTGTCTCTTCCACGGGCCTAAAAGCATATGGATACGAGGAGGTGGGTGGTCATAAGGCTCATCCACAACCGCTCCTATTGGTTACTTTGGGTGGTGCTTACTTCTGATCTAAGTTTCAGATATTTTTATTTGTCAACTGGCCTTCACCCTCTTAAAACAAGTGAGAGAGAGATTCAACGGTATTTGAAAATTGTGTTAGAGACCAACTACAACTCAACGGTTCCAAAATCTCAAAATTATTGTCCTTGAAAAGGCAAATGTCCATTTTTATCCAACTCCAAAAATATTTATAATTGACACCTCAATTCAATTACACTTAATTATATCAATTGACACTTTAATACTTTAACAATTTTTTTTCCTTTTTAATACCCTGACTATCATTTTGAGACAACCTACTTCTAAAATACTTAAATTATCATTGGTTTAAGAAATCAAACTGAACCGGTTCAATTTGATTGTGAATTGTAGATTATTTTGCTCGTATGTAATGTTGACGAATGTTAGATACATTGTGAGTTCTGATGTCGTGTCTGAGAGAACTGATGGGTGATCAATGCATGAAAACTCAGGGGGTTCAACTCTTCAAAACCCCATCTCGTGAGTGTCGTATTCATAGCAGACTTGTGATGTGCTCTGCCCTAAGAAAGACAAAAAGACAACAAATATTTCAAGTCTAGACTGACTCCAATACCGAGAGGTTGAGTCGGTATCTTTGTGACCATAGGATTTTACACAAATGCATGTTTGATTGATTTGCATTTACTAGGGTGGCCTAAGTTTCATCTTAACTTGTTGCCTGTTTGTTCTTATTTTATAAGTTATTGTTACAATTTTGCACAACTATTTTCTTAAACACATCATCCCACAACTTACACACTCTTAGATAACTTTAATTGGATTGAATTAACCGTATGTGACCTTTGTGGATTCGACACAATCTAATCGGTGTTACTTGTAACGGCCGCGTGTGCTTACACATTATCGGATGCTTGTGGACTACTATCTACGAGCCAAACACAAACATAATATTTTCATTTACCAATCAATTAGAAACATTCAATTGAAATTACTTGACCGGTGTGCAATATTTAACCCCGAATGCATTTACAACGTTGTCTTGTCGTTAAGGAGAAATACCACATTGTCTTCCTGGCCACAAATGCAATTTCAACATTCTCAAAGCTACTTTCTCCGCAAATGTGACAGACAATGTTTTTCAAGTGATCTATGTAATACAAATTGCAAATGTGATGACGTGTATCGTATTTCACGACTGAAATTTTGATTCTCTTTATTTTCTATTTTATTGTACCGTAGATTGATATTTACACGTTAAATTGCCGCAAATAACCTTAAGTCTCTTCGACTCGTCAAATGTTATGTCTATCATTCTGATATTGTGCTTGATGGACAAAATTCGTAATCATGCAGACAGTGTTGTCACTGTTTCGTACAACCGGTAATTCGTATCAAATGACAAATTAAGGGTTTGATGTTATATAGTAATTTGATGAACAATTCCTTAATAAGTTAAATACAAATTATTTTTGCATATGATATCCCCCAAAATATATTTGCTTTCATTTCCATATTTGAGAACTAAGAATACTCCTAAAGTAGAAATACTAAGTTTGGTGCACAAACTAAAATGGTAAAGGTAAGGAATCTGATATTGAATTTTAAGGTACCTTTACCGTTTTCTTTGAATATAATTGTGGAGGGCAACGCTCCCATGTTCCTTAAAAACAACAAACATTCAAGTAGATAGGGAATGCCCATAACTCAGGAACCTATACTACATACTGATCAATTTTCTGATGATTTATCAACTAATTAACTACGGCTGTCCAAATGATCTCCTATTTTCAAACTGTATATAAACCCAAACATTGCCATCTACCATTACTCACTCTCAAAACAGAGCACCATGACTCTCTCCACCATCACTGCCCTCCTCCTCCTCTCCTCCGCCGCCTCGCTCTTCGCCTCCGACATGTCCATCATCGACTTGGACGCCACCCACACGATCAACCACCGAGATCCCGAATCAACGGCCCACGATGAGGTGGTGAGCCTCTACAACTGGTGGCTCGCCAAGCACCAGAAGAGACAAACCAACGGCGGGATCGGGGAGGAGTACGAGAGAAGGCTCGAGATCTTCAAGGACAACCTGAGGTTCGTGGACGAGCACAATGCTCTGAACCGGACCTACAAGGTTGGCCTGAACCGGTTCGCTGACCTGTCCAACGACGAGTACCGCTCCTTGCATTTGGGCACTCGCTACGATCCCAAGCGCAGGTTTGTCAGGTCCAAGAACCCCAGCAGCCGCTACGCCGTCTCCGACGGCGACGCCTTGCCGGACTCCGTCGACTGGAGGCTGAGAGGGGCTGTTAACTCCGTCAAAGATCAAGGAAGCTGCGGTTAGTCTTTTAGTGTTTCAATATTCAACATTACTGGGCCAACATCATTAACCAGCTCATCTTCTTGTATTGTTTCAGGGAGTTGTTGGGCTTTCTCGACGATCGCAGCTGTGGAGGGCATAAACCAGATCGTGACCGGCGAGCTTGTGTCGCTGTCGGAACAAGAGCTCGTGGACTGCGACCGAACCAACAATTTCGGCTGCAATGGCGGTCTCATGGACCATGCCTTCGAGTACATCATCAAAAATGGTGGGATCGAGACCGAATCCGCCTACCCGTACCTGGCCACTGACGGCCAATGCCACCCAACTCTGGTCAGCATCTAAATCTATGCTCTAATTCTCCAAATGGGTCAACCGGTTTTGACAGTTCTGGGTGTTTTGGGTTGTTTCAGGAGAATTCCAAGGTTGTGACCATTGACGGGTACGAAGATGTGCCAGTTAATGACGAGAGAGCGTTGAAGCAGGCTGTGGCTCATCAGCCTGTCAGCATTGCTATTGACGCCAACGGCAGGGCTCTCCAGCTTTACCAATCGGTAAGCTAATTACACAGATTTTTGGTCCTCCGTTGAATTAAAGTATTGATTTTTTAAAAAATTAGAAATGCTCTCTTTGTGCATAGTAGATGAACCTGTATTGGGGGTTAATAAAAGGGTCAATTTTTGATAGAACAAGTGGTGTGGCATTGGTTAAATCATGAGTTTTAGGTTTGTGAACAATGTACAGATGAACTTTGACTAGTGCCGGGTAATGTTAAGTTCTCACTGTGTTGTAGATGTTGCCCACAAATGTTTCTAGTATGGCTTCCAGACAGATAGGCTATGGAATAAGGGAAATGCTATTTTCTGGCTTGGCATTGTTAAGTACTGACTTCTTCTAGGACATCACTCGCAGGGTGTGTTTAGTGGCGAATGCGGGGAAGTACTAAACCATGGAGTTCTTGCTGTGGGTTACGGGACAGAAAATGGCCTGGACTATTGGATTGTGAGGAACTCATGGGGTGCCAGCTGGGGTGAGAGCGGATACATCAAGATCCAGCGCAATGCGGCGGGCAAGCCAGCGGGCTGCTGTGGAATTGCAATGATGCCATCTTACCCTGTCAAGAACGGAAGCTCTGGTGAGACGATGACCAGTGCTTGAAAGTCTTTGCAAAAAATTCATAAAAGGTGCAGACATTGTTTGTTGCTATACAATGTAGACTGTTTCTTGCTTGGTTATCTTTATAGTATGTGTTCCCAGCTCGAATTCTTCTTGCTGGATGCTTATTTGGGTTCATTATTGTTGTAAATAGCTTTTCACTGCACCTGGAAATTTGTCATTGCTGCAACTCAATTGATAAATGAGTTTAAGTGTTAATCATCAGCTTCCTCTGTTTTCTCATTTATATGCAAGCTTTTCTTAGAATACCATACAATTCATCTTTATTTGCTTTTCCTGTTCAACCCATCTGGGAAATAAACCAGCACAGACGAGAACCGGTGATGAATTGAAATTTTGATTAACTGATGAATGAAAATGCATGTCTGATATGACAAGTTCCCAGAGAGCTTGAATCCACAAAATTTGCATCGCAATAAATTTCTATTGCACTGCCTTTATTGGCCAATTATCAAGGTAATAAAACTCAGAATCAACCAAAACTAGGCTAGCAGTAAATAAGGATTGACTATATTTGACCGAGTTTATACACTTCTAAAGTTTATGAAAAATTATTTACCCATTTCAACAATTTTTGCCTAATTTTGACTTTGATCAAGTTCAGATAGATTTTCGCTTATCTTGTTCGGTTGGTAAGTTTTACTGAGTTCTACCTGAGTTTCAGAACCCTGCCGATTACATTACCTGAATTTTGTATTGATGCAGAGGTTGTGGTACCTAGAAACTCCATAGCAAAGAAACAGATAAGAGTGGCTTTTTGGAAATTGATCGATAATTCAAACAAAGGAATACCTACAGAGGCCAATAGATCAACATGCAATATTCACAAGAGAAAAATGACCTCTCAATGCTAGCAGAAAATAGTGAAAAAAGGTATGTTGATTAAAAGAAAGTGAGATAAGAGTACAAATTAAAATTGAAGGTAACATAAACCGAATGTACAGCTTCACAACTAATCCTCTCAGAAGCAAAATAATAATACAAGGGACATTAGCAAGTAGCAAACTACTATGCTTTTCCCAAAACTAAATCTGTCCTCCTGAAAGATGGGAAACATTACCCAAAGTGCAAACATGGTCTCGGAAAGTTCCTACCTTGAACATGATATATACATGCTTAACAGAAAGGATAAATCAATGTGGCCCAAGGTACCTGAGAGGCTTAATCCTTAGGAAGGTTCACACTCTCAGTTGTTGATGGTTGTTTCTTTCCATATCGCTAGGCAGGATACAAATAAGATGACAAGTTGTTATTTACTAAGTATGTAATACCAAAAGTAATGAGAATGAACCATGAAAACAGGGTTGGAAGTAAAATGGTTTATAAGTAAGTACCTGCTTTCCGAGAGAGAAGGGAACATACTTGTACTTGACCATGTGCAGTATCTGCCTCTTCATGGTCATGGTGAACAAAATAAACCAGTAGCAAAGAAGTATTGGCCAAAAGACAGGCACATCAAAGGCGCTGATGAATGTCATCATAAAACCAAGGCAAAAAGCTTTTGTGATAGAATACCTATCATAAAGTCAAACAAAACGAAAAGCTTAAATATACACAGTCAACCCAAAAACATTGTACAAGTATATATTCTTGTCGGCAACATTGTACAAATATTCACAATAAATTATTTCAAAATCCAAATATGAAAAATACTGAGTGCAGATACAATCCAGATCAACCATCATAGCAGGTATTTGATTCTCAACTATGTCAATCCCGGATGAATTGTTGAATAAGTAAACTGTCCTATAATGAGAATATTCAACCGTGTGTGCGCTCCCGAAGAGCAACATTTCCCTTAAACAATATAAATTACATAAAGCCAGCGGTATTCTCTATAAGATGGTGAAAACAATCTAAGTCATTCTTATACATATTTTGAAAACTTTAAGAGCAGCAACAAATGTTTATGTATCAAATACCATGAAGCACAACCCACCTAAAGGCTCAAGTTGATAAGGTAGAGGCTTGAACTATTATTTAAGCTGGTTAACGGATTAATATCTGTGTTTCAGATGTGGTACTCTAACAGGATTGCATTATCAACACCCAGCAATCAATTTAAGAAAACAAAAATCAACTTGCCCACATTGACATAAGCTATAAATTGAAAAGCAAACCAGAATTTGAACTCGGGCAATCGGCGAACGAAGGGCCTGAACTCATCGGAAGCTTGGGTAGGCAAAATGGGGTCATCGGCGATCTCGGGATCGACCTGAGGAGAGAGGAAGCCGATGAGGAGGTTGAGGATGTAAATGCCCAGGCCATAGGAGACGATGTAGAAGCCCTGGAGAATGTAGACGCGAACCACGTAGACGGAGGCGATGGCCAAGAAGGCGATCCAACGGTAGAGGACGTACGGTGTGGATTTGTCGAGGAGGTGACGGAACCGCCTTGAAAAGCTCTGCTTCAGCCGGGAGGAGGGGCGATCGTGGCCGCCACCGCCGACTGCTCCGGTCTCCATTGTAGACCACAAAACGCCTCAAGCTTTTCGCCTCTAGAAATGGTGATTTTGTTCGCGAGGACGATTGGGCCAAATCGCACGCACGAGACGAAGGAGATTCTGGTTCGCGGCTTATATGGGCAACGCTTTCACTTCATGTATTTTTACGGTTAAATTCAAACCAATCCGGTCTACTAGTCGCACGTGTGACTTACACGATGACTATTATTAATATCAAGGGAATAATTAGTGGAAAACTTGGCATTAGCGTAGAAACTGATTACAATTTACAGCCGCTGGATTATGTAACGGACGGTTATAGATTGATATGTATTTTCGAATGGAAGTGAGATATAATTGTTGAAGAAGTCGAATTTAAATGGTCTTTGCGGAGACTGATAAGGGTAAGTTGGTAATTATATATTGGAGGAGTTATTCATGTACTCGACAATTTCACAAGTAATTCGAGCATGATTGGTATGTATGTGGACCAAGAAGTTCAGAAATAACCATTTATGTTGGCCTTAATCAAATAAATAACGAGCTATTCGATATTGAAGGTTGAGTTGTGTGCTAATTAATGTTGGTGGGATGTGGTCTAGGCCGAACCTGGGATCGATCAAAGTCAATGTTGATGGGGTTTGTTGATTGGTTGGGGAGGATGGTGGTGTGGAATTATTTGGGTTTCGTAGTAGCTGCTAGATAGATCAAGTTTACTGAAGCCAGTAGTGGTGGAAGCGCTCAGTCTGAAGAAAGCTCTATATTGAGCATGTACAGTAAACGGGGATATGCCAATTTGTATTGAAATTGATAGTCTCAACGTGATGTAAGTAATTCATTCTACCAAGGATTATTTTTCTCTGCTTGGTGTCATTTTGTACGATTGTTGGACTTTACTTTCTAAGCTTTGTCATGTTAAGCGATCAACTAATAGAGTTGCTCACTTCTATACTCTCTACTCCTTTTCTCTCTCTGGTGCGTGTAGCGAAGAGAAGGCCTTTTTGGAGGGTTCCCTTGTCGCCGATGGGCCGCCACTCTTCGGCAAGGCTCTGCCGGCGACATCCTTACTTACTCGGCTTCGGTGCCCTTTTGTCGTGGTGGTGTTTACCGTAGCTCGGCTGAGTGTTGAGGATCGGAGAGAGAGCTCGATCTGGAGGGTTTTCGAGCCCAGATATGGTTTTCTCTCTACATCTAGCCTGGTTTCGGTGTCTTAGTCTGCGATCTCGGAGAGGCCAAGGGTAGAGAGAAGCATTGGGGGAGAGTGAGGTTTCAGATCTGGTCTCTTTCCAGATCTGCTCTTTAGCTCGGGTTTGTCTCCAGTTTGGATGTCGACGTTGGTGGTGAGTGTAGGCGCGGGTGGAATGTGGTTGGTCTGGTGAGGTTTTAAGGATCTGGTTTCAGATCGGAGAAGGATGTGGGGCGGTGGAGAGTTACGCGTCAAGCTCGGCAGGGAGGTGGGCGAGGTGGTGCTTTGTGGAGGTTTTGCGGTGCTTGGTTGGTGATTAGATCATTCGGGTGGAAGCCGCTATTGGCAAAGGCTCGAATGAGGCCATTTTTCTCTGTTTGGCGTGTGTAGGTATTTTCTAGTGTGTGTTACACTTTGTGTGTTATTTGTCTCTTAGCCCTTTTGGGCTTCTTTGTGTTGGTTAGTGTGTTATGGTTAGACTGTTTCCCGTGTTGGGAATGTTGGTGTGTGCATCACTCGATCTGAAATCATGTGAGCCTGGGCATAATTGCGTATAGAGCCGTGAAAATCTTGGGTAAGTTGGACCGAAGAGCGAGCCCTCGTGATATTTGTATTGCCCTCGTGATGTTTGTATTGATGCTTGTAAGTTCTCCTTGAGAGTATTGGAATACATTGATTTGCTTTAAAAACAAATAAAGTTGCCCACTTCTTAACTAGAGAAGCTTTATTGTGTTCTGACTGAGAGCTGGAATTGCTGGAATTTAGACATGTCATTCCCAACTTCTTTAAATGTCGTATTGTGGGATGATTAGTTAATGAATAGTTTTTAGTCATTGAATTATAATTCATTTGGTCAGTCATGACAGTTTACAAAGTCTGCTTGTTTGAAATGTATAACAATACAACCCGTCTTCGACGATGATATTGAATATAGAAAGAAGCAAATATTACAAATTGATAAGTTTTCGGGGAATTAACATTTAGTAAATATTACAAAATGCTTTAGACAAATTATCGGTTGAGCCCGACTTCAATCAATTTTAAGTGATCCTCACAGTTTCAAATCTGCTTGGCTTAGTGCTTCAATCTTTCACTATCTTCCAGTGATACTCAGACTGGAAAACACCGGTGATTAGCTGAGATCTTGTTTCTATAGCTAATTTGTTGCCTAAACTGAGCCTTCAGTATATAACAATAAACTTCACGAGAAATACATGGCTTCACCATTTTATGGAATAAGAATGTCGAATTATACAAATAAATGAATATTTTATGTACCTTACATTTTTCAAAGGCCGCCTTGATTCTTTCGGATATCCTTGACCTGCTTGTTGTGGGTTCTTAATGTTGGCAAGGGCAGAATAATTTCCTGCTTGAGCTCTCTTACATGGCTGCTGGAAACCGTTGACAAAATTAGAAGGTCCAATTCAATGACTAAGCAAACAAAACAAAGCACGAACTCAATCCCATTGGAAATTTGAAATCTGTAAATTCCAAATTGGTTGAAACATGATATAAACTCCATCCATTTTGTTTCATACTTTCATGTAAGTGTCCCACTTCCATCAAATGCATGTTATAAAATAAATGTTCCTACGAAAAACTGGAGAGCAACTAATTGAAAAGGATGTTTGAGTCTTGATGGCATGTTAGCATCATCAATTTGTTATTCCAGGACATGCATGTCGTACAGTTAATAAAACATAATACCAAATATGCTTCTTCATGTCATAGGGATCATAGCAATGTTTCAGCTTTCTCAAGTACCATGAACTCTTCCACTCTGTCCAACTTTCACTGGTTACAGAATAGAAGAAAACATTTGGCGCCTGTCTTTCTACCAATTACTCAAAGGCATGGCGCAGTCCTTATCTGAAGATAGTAAAATCCTGGCCAGACAATCTGTTCCCGGGGTAGTGATGTCATTGACATGTTTCATCTGCAAGCAAAACAAAACTACTGAACCAAAGTTATTTCCAAGAAAATAAAAGGGGGAAATGAATTGGGATGCGAAGATACCAAAACCAGAGATTCCAATAATCAGCTCATGATCAATTAACACAAGTTGTGATCTGAAAGAAACAAACCAAACTGATTAACAATACACACTCCTAGATGTCTTCAATCTGTATGAGTAGCCACCTAACAAGACACTATTGTCCTTCCATTTCTTCACAAAACAAGATATTTTTATTAATGGTGACCAAATGAATAATGCACACAAGTACCAGCTCAATCTAATATGCAGCAAACCTTGTGACTTTCACAAACTTAACAAAATGAATAAGAGCAACTAGGAGTTATTCACAGAGCAATACAAGGCATTTACAGATGTTACATGTGAGGATAAAGGCAAAGTTTTCTAAATCACAGTAATACCAAGAGGAGCAATTTTAGGTATTTTCTAAATGAATAAACAAATTTTTATAAACTTTAATATATGGTATGAACATACAATTCGGAACTAAGTAACAGACCTCGAAACAACAGTGTGTACTATAAAGAAAAAGCATGCTTAGAAGAACCATTCATGAATTACCATTCAGCCACTGTCAATAAATGACCACCTCCTGAAGAAGCATGCCACTATGTTCCAACCAGCCCATTAATTTGTGGTAAGCATTGTCAATCTGCCAATACTGCTCGATGGAGTACCGGCAGCAAGTACTTGAGCTTGTGGAAACTCCATACCACTTTCTTCAACTGCACCGCCAGTGTCCAAATCAAAAATCAATGACCTCCTGCGCTCTTGCAACCGCTCCTTTACCTCATATGTAACTCCTCTGCACTTCTTCACCTTAAGCTTTATCAAACCCGGACATCCCCAAGCAAGGGGTTCAATCCCCACATTAGAAATGGGACATCCCTTAATACAAAGCTTCTTCAGTGCAACACATTTTGCAGCAATGCAGGCGACCTCGGTGTCACGGATGGAGTCACTCCCGCAAAGAGCTAGTCTCTCTAGCTTCTTGCAGTTGGATGCAATTCCAGTCAAGCTCACGTGAGTAGCGTTAACACCAATTAACACCAGTTCTTGCAAACGGGCACAATGCTTGGATACAGATACCAACCCTTGATCACCAATTCTATTAGTTCTCCAACCGTCAATGTGAAGCTTCCTCAACAGCTTGCAATTCTCAGCAACACTGATTAGCCCCCAATTCGAGCACTCTGGATTCTTGATCATACGCAAACTCTCCAGGTTCAAACATTTTGATATTGCTAGAAACCCCACATCGCTCCCCTGAAGCCTCTCCAAATGAATTTCAGTCAAACATGGGTTATGATTTCCAACCACTCGGAGCAGATCATCCCAATTACCCAAACATTGAATAATTTTGAGCGTCTTGAGGTTTTTCGATCCGGTAATGACCGGTTCAAAACACATTCCATTCACAATCTCCTTCAAGCAGATTGATTTCAGGGCCGAGGCGGCCGAACCAGGGCGAATCATCTCTACGCCATCATTGCATAAGCCTCGGAGCCTTTTCACAGACAGCTCTTCGAGTTTACTGCAATTTTCCAGAATAGCATTCAACGCCTTGGCGCCGAATCTGCAAGAGGCAAAACAGATCTTCTTCAAACCATAGCAGTTCAGAGCAAACGCGGCCATTCCAGCATCGGTGAGCTCGCGGCAGCAGCGGAGCTTCAACTGAGCGAGTCTCGGGCAGCGGATTGAGATCATGATCAAAGCGCCGTCGCTGAGGCTGGTGGATCTCCGATCGCATCGGAGGGTGAGCTTCGTGACGGAGTCGAATCTGGCGAAGAGAGAGGGGATTTCGGCGACGACGCCGGCTCGGGAGTTGAGAGCGAGGCGGTGGCGGCTCAGCCCGTCGACGCGGAGCCACCTCCGGCACACGAGGGAGCACCGTTTCCAACATTGAGCTGCGTCGGCAATTGTGCGGCGGCGGATGGAGACTGGCCCATGGTACAAGTATACGGCGGCTAGTTGATGGA
>JAYMTQ010002409.1:0-11526 GCA_036897385.1 Geranium incanum
GACGGCGTGCCTCTTGCACCCGTGGTAGAACTCGCGCGAGCTAACTCACTTGAATCGCCACTTTCTTGTAGATCAATGCATTTGCAGTCGATGGTATTTGAAAGGAATTAGGAATACCCCTAGAATGACCATCCACACCCCTTAACAAGAAAGAGGTGTAAGTGGTGTTTAAGTTAACACGTTTCTCACTCAAATATACACACTTAAAAAAATTTGATCGGTTAAGTTTACTTTTGTCTCACTTTAAGCAATGGTGTCAGATCTCCAATAGTTTTATTTACATTAATTGTGAAATGACAAAAATGTCCTAAACTAATTTCAAAATTAACTCTCGCACGTTATTAAAGTCAATAAAATATTGGCAAGCTCGAGTTGAATTTATTTATAAAATTTAAAAGTATTTTTTGACAAATGTATATATTTTGCAAAAAAAAAAGTTTACAGCAACTCTTTACAAAAAATAAAAGTTGATGCTAACTTTTTACAGAAGTTTACATTTAATTTTCCCACCGAACAAAACAAATAAATAAAAAAAATATTTGAATGAAACAAAATGAATAAATAAAAGGGAACGAAAAGGATATATATAGATTTGGAGAGAGAAGAGAGGACCGAGTTGGTGCTCTGAGAGTGAGACCGAGCATAAATGTCCCAAATCTCTCTCCGCTCTTCTTCACCATTCCACTCTTCGCTCAACGGCCTCAACCTCAGCGTCTCTGTATCGATACGCTCTCTCTCCTTCTCCAGAAACCCTACCTCATTCCTCCGATTTACTCTTCGAACCAGGTACATATATACATACGCGCATATACACGAATGGTTGCTTTCGATTTTTCTGTATTTTCGCGTTCGTGGATCCGATCAGGAGGTTATTTCGTGTTTTTAGCTTTTGGTTTGAGAATTTTCTGTTTGGTTTGTGAGAAATAGGAGGAAAAATGAATGATTGAGTTATATTTTCTAATCCATAATCTCCGATATATGATATTGTGCTTTCGTACTGATTGTGATGGCCAAACGGTTGGATTGGATTGGATTTTTCTTTCGGATATTAGTTGTGTTTATGTTTGTTTTAGGTGATTATAGGGGACAAAACGAACATATTTGAGTTTCTATGTGCCATATTGTTCACTGCTAGGTTCATATTGTGTATTGGGTAATGTGTGTGAACAATGTCTAACTCAGTGATGGCCAATCAGTTTTATTGGAATTTACTGTCGGGGTATTGTGCTTGTTATAGATTATTACATGGAACAAAACAAACAGATTTGAGTGTTTTTCACCGTGATTTTCCTGTATTTTCAACTTCTTGAATCTGATCCCGAGGTTGATTTCGTGTTTTTTAGCTTTTGATTTGAGATTTTTCTGTTTGGTTTGTGAGATAGGAGGAGAATGAAAACTTGATTTATAGTTTACAATCCTTATTCTCCGATATCGATACTGTATTTTGTTATTGATCGTGATGGCCAAACGGTTGGATTGGAATCAATTTTTCTTCTATATACTAGTTGTATTTATGTTTGTTGTAGGTGATTATAGGGAACAAACAAACAGATTTGAGTTTCTATATGACATTTTGTTCATTACCATACCAGGCTCATATTGTTTATTACTGAATGTGTGTGAACATCATCTAACTCAGTGATTGACAATCAGTTTGATTGTGTTTTCTTTTGAGGTATTATGCTTGTTGTAGATGATTTCGTGAATCAAAACAAACAGATTTGAGTTTTTTTTTCATGTATATCATTCATTAACAGGCTCGTCTTGTAATATAATTTTGGGTTGTGAGGGAAATGTTGCCTGCACTGAGGAGGTTTCAATCTACAACTTTTGATTTTACGATTGTCATTTGACTTCTATATTCAGACAGTTGGTGACTCAACATTCAGATTTGTAGCCTTTGAAGCTAACCACATGGTTTTTTTTTGTGTTTAGCCCACAGATTGATTGAGAAAATTTGTGTTTTAAGATATAGATTTGACTTACTGATGCTATTAATATATACACTCATGAAATAATTATTTACCCTGCCTGATATCTGAATGCTACCAAATGCTCGTTCTGTTTCTTTTTGAAATAGTTGCCTGTGGTGTGGCTTTAGATTTAATGGCAAGGTGCATAAATAATACCTCGTTTCATAAATACCGTATACCATTTTGTTTCTTGTACAATTATGATTGCATGGAATAATTGTTTCAAATGTATGAACTTGTTTTTTTCACCATGTTGGATCAGAGCAATGGCGTCCCACATTGTTGGTTACCCACGTATGGGGCCCAAGAGAGAGCTGAAGTTTGCTTTGGAAAGCTTCTGGGACAAAAAGAGCAGTGCCGAAGATTTGCAGAAGGTGGCTGCAGATCTCAGGTCAGCCATATGGAAGCAGATGTCTGAAGCTGGAATTAAGTACATTCCTAGCAACACGTTTTCATATTATGACCAAGTATTGGACACCACTGCCATGCTTGGTGCTGTTCCTCCCAGATACAGCTGGTCTGGTGGTGAGATTGGATTTGATACCTACTTTTCCATGGCCAGAGGAAATGCATCTGTTCCTGCTATGGAAATGACCAAGTGGTTTGACACCAACTAGTAAGTAACATAATCCATTCACTCGTTTGCGTCAAATAGAAGAATTTGGATTTTTTGTACTGTTTAAAAGATTTCAATGTTTTGACTAATGCCTATTATTCTTGGAAAAGCCATTACATTGTCCCCGAATTGGGTCCAGATGTTGCTTTCTCATATGCATCTCACAAGGCAGTGAATGAATTCAAGGAGGCTAAAGCTGTAAGTATTTATGTATTTTTTAACTGGGGTTTCAATTTGGGTTCTTTGTCGCAATATCCATTTTAAGATGCTTTTTATTTATTTGTATTATATGCACGTTGAATGCTCACTCACCTTTGTTTTCAAAATACAGCAAGGAGTCAACACTGTCCCAGTCCTTGTAGGACCCGTGTCTTACTTGTTGCTATCAAAGCCAGCAAAGGGCGTTGAGAAATCCTTCTCTCTTTTGTCCTTAATCAGCAAGATTCTTCCTATCTACAAGTAAGGGACCTTCTGCATCTCTTAATATTCTTTGACAATTGAAAGGAGCAATTCTTTAGAACATACGCTAATAACTAATGTGATGCAGGAAAGTTGTGGATGAACTGAAGGCTGCTGGTGCTACCTGGATTCAGTTTGACGAGCCTACTCTTGTGACAGATCTTGATGCCCAGAAGTTAGAAGCATTTGCACGCACTTACGCTGAGCTAGAATCATCTCTATCTGGTTTAAATGTTCTGATCGAGACATACTTTGCTGATGTTCCTGCCGATGCATTCAAAACACTCACCTCATTGAAGGGAGTTACTGGCTTTGGCTTTGACCTTGTCCGCGGAAAAAAGACCTTTGATTTAATCAAGAGTGGATTCCCTTCAGGAAAATACCTATTTGCTGGACTAGTTGACGGAAGGAACATTTGGGCTAATGATCTTTCTGCTTCCCTCAGCACACTGCAGACTTTAGAAGGCATTGTTGGAAAAGGTATTTATCTTCTGTTTCATCCTTTCCGATAGTGCAAATGCATGCATCCTGTATTTGACTAATTATATGCATAACTATGCACAGATAAGCTTGTGGTCTCTACCTCATGCTCTCTTCTCCACACCGCGGTTGATTTAGTAAATGAGACCAAGTTGGACTCGGAGATTAAGTCATGGCTCGCATTTGCTGCACAAAAGGTGATCGAAGTGAATGCCTTGGCCAAGGCACTGTCTGGATCAAAGGACGAGGTACTCCGGTCTCATACTTGTTTTTATCTGTTGAAAAGATAGAATCATACATATAGCTTTTGAAGTAGAGAAATTATAAAGGTCATAGAAATAAAATCCTTTTTTTTGCCTATTTTAATTAAGCAAATCAGCAAGTTCCTACATGATCTACAACATGAATTTTTACTTTTCCAACATGCATTATTTCTGAGCTTACCAATAGTCATTTTCATAGTTGGAAACCTCATGTAATGGGTTTTTAACTATCCCAAACTTGGATTAAACCCTATCAACAGGCCTGTATTTTCACTTTTCAGTTTGATGCATTCTTCTGTTCCCTAAATCTCACATAAGAAAATTCAAACAGCTTCCTTGCCTACTGACTACTGAGATATGTTGCTATGAAATAAATCAATTGGATCTTAACACTGTATCAATACTTTTTAACTTGTTGCTAATTCTCTACATCTCAGGCAATCTTCTCTGCTAATGCTGCTGCTCAAGCTTCAAGAAAATCCTCCCCAAGAGTGACAAATGAGGCTGTTCAGAAGGCTGTGAGTGGTCTTAAGGAATTTATTCTCATTCACTACCTCTTGCCTCCTCTTTTTTAACCAGAATCATTTTCCTTGTTCTATGGACTTGTTCTTTCTTTGCATAGGCCGCTGCCATAAAGAGCTCTGCTCATCGTCGGGCAACAACTGTCAGTGCCAGGCTTGATGCTCAGCAGAAAAAATTGAACCTTCGAAAACTTCCTACCACCACCATTGGATCTTTCCCACAGACTGTTGAAGTTAGACGAGTCCGCCGTGAATACAAGGCTAAGAAGTAAAAATCATTGTTCCATGTTCTCTCTTCCATATTTCTTCGGCTCAAGCTTTTATTACACAAATTTTTTTATCTATGCTAATCGTGTGTTAAATGATGGTTTTTCTTAGGATCTCCGAGGATGAGTATGTTAGAGCCATGAAGGAGGAAATTAACAAAGTTGTTAAGCTACAGGAAGAGCTTGACATTGATGTTTTGGTCCATGGGGAACCAGAGGTCAGCTTGCATCTTTTGATACAAATAGCTCCATAAACCTAATGACTCTTCCAAGGCCAGAAAAGTTCCAAAGGCCTTAATTGCTTACCGTAATATTTTTGGCAATGCAGAGAAATGACATGGTTGAGTACTTCGGCGAGCAATTGTCTGGTTTTGCCTTCACCGTTAATGGGTGGGTCCAATCTTATGGCTCCCGTTGTGTCAAGCCACCGATTATCTATGGTGACGTGAGCCGCCCCAAGGCTATGACCGTCTTCTGGTCTTCAATGGCTCAGAGTATGACCAGCCGACCTATGAAGGGAATGCTCACCGGACCCGTCACCATTCTTAACTGGTCCTTCGTCAGAAATGACCAGCCCAGGTCAGCAATGAGCTCGTCGTCAAGTTCTATCATGCCCAATAGTTCGGATTCATTATAGGACTTTTTGATGGTTTCTGATTCTGAGTTGGTTTTCAGATTCGAGACGTGCTACCAGATCGCTCTGGCCATCAAGAATGAGGTTGAGGATCTCGAGAAGGCTGGCATCACCGTCATCCAAATCGATGAGGCCGCTTTAAGAGAAGGCTTGCCTCTCAGGAAATCTGAGCAAGCTTTCTATCTAGAGTGGGCTGTTCATTCCTTCAGGATCACCAACTGTGGCATTCAAGACACCACCCAGGTTCTTCCTGTGGATCCTTTTCTTTTCACATTGAAATTTATCGCTCGCATGAAACATGACATGAAAACCTTAACTATACGTCTTTTAAGCTTAGTGAAATAGTTCATAGGTCTTGTGATATATGACTCGAAAACCTCAACTACACGTTCCTTAAACTTAGTGAATTATTCACGTGTCACGAGATAGGACTTGAAAACCTTAACTACATGTTCCTTAAAGTTGGTGAATTATTCAGCAGCCCCATGAGATGACTTGAAAACCTTAACTACATATTCCTTAAATTTAGTGAATTATTCATAGGTCTCATGAGATACGACTTGAAAACCTTAACTGCATGTTCCTTAAATTTAGTGAATTATTCACCGGTCTCATGAAACATGACCTGAAAACCTTAATTGTATGTTCCTTAAACTTGGTGAATTATACATAGGTCTCACGAGATATGACTTGGAAACCTTAACTACATGTTTCCTAAACTTAGTGGACTATTCACCAGGCTCATGAGATATGACTTGAAAACCTTCAACTGCATGTTTCCTAAACTTAAAATGAATTATTCATAGGTCTCACTCTCATGAGATGTGACCTGAAAACCTTTAACTACATGTTTCCTAAACTTAACTGAATTATTCATAGGTCTCATGAGATATGACTTGAAAACCTTGATTACATATTGTTTCCTAAACTTCAATGAATTATTCATAGGTCTCATGAGATAAGACTTGAAAACCTTAGTGAATTAGTCCTGCTGTCCTCTCTTTTCACATCTAACTTCATTGGTCTTGTGTTTCTATGACTTGAAGACCATAACTACATGTTCCTTAAACTGTGAATTATTCATAGGTCTCATGAGATTTGACCTGAAAACCCTAACTAAATGTTTCCTTGAACTAAGTGAATTATTCATAGGTCTCATGAGATATGACTTGAAAACCTTAACTATATGTTCCTCGAACTTACTGTATCTTATTCATAGGTCTCATGAGATATGACTCGAAAACCCTAACTACATGTTCCTAAAACTCAACGAGTTAGCCCTGCTGTACTCTCTTTTGCATCGATCTTCATCACTCTCACAAGATATGACATGAAAACCTTAACTATACATTTCTTGAACTGAGTGAATTGTTGCTGCCATTTACAGATCCACACCCACATGTGCTACTCCCACTTCAATGATATCATCCACTCCATCATAGACATGGACGCCGACGTGATCACCATCGAGAACTCCAGGTCCGACGAGAAGCTCCTTTCCGTCTTCCGTGAGGGGGTGAAGTACGGCGCCGGCATTGGTCCTGGCGTGTACGACATCCACTCTCCCAGGATCCCGTCCACGGAAGAGATAGCGGACCGCATCAACAAGATGCTCGCTGTCCTCAAGAGCAACATCCTCTGGGTCAACCCCGACTGTGGCCTGAAGACGCGCAAGTACGATGAAGTCAAGCCTGCACTCAGTAACATGGTTGCTGCCGCCAAGCAGCTTCGTGCCCAGCTGGGTGGCGCCAAGTGAGTCATGATAAACTCCGTGGAGAAAATTTTGTTTCTGATTGGGAGGTGAGAAACTCTGGAATAATGCTGGGAAATTTTTGTTGACATGATTTTAGCTTCTTTTTTTCCTTTTAGGAGGGGTGATGGGTTTATGTACTAGTTTTTGAATATTCCCCTATGGATCTGTCTGTTTAGTTTCTTCTCTCTTTAAGGAAAATTGCATGAAGTTGCTATGAACTTTTGTTTGGGAGGTGAGAAAATTGCAAGAAATGCCATGAAGAAAGTTTTATATCTGTTTGGGAGGTGAAAATCTCTGGAATAATGCTGGAAAATTCTTGTCGACATGATTTTAGCTTATTTTTTTCCTTTTTAGCAGGTGATGGTTTTTATGGGTTAGTTTTTGAATATTCTCCTATGGAGCTGTCCTGATTAGTCTCTTCTCTCTTTAGGAAGCTATTCCATTTCTTTTTATCTTGAAAAAAGAAACCCTGAGCTTGAGGAGGATTTAGTATTCCTGATTTAGAAGAGCACGGGAATAAAATCATGAAATTTGTCCAGTTGTTGTCTTTTCCGTGGAGGAAATATTTTGAAATTGACGGAAATTTAGTATTTTCGATTTGTCTGGAGAGATGTGATCATAAAAACCGTCTTAAACTGAACTCGACGAAAAGTCAATATTCTCAAATCTATAGGACGTAGAACTGTAAAATATGCTATATTATCATTTCTAAAGAAAATATTAAAAACTCAAAAATATGGTACTTTCAATTCGTCCACGTATATTCTCTCGTCCTTATAGATTAGCTTTTGTTTTGAGAGAAAATAAAGAAATAATCTTTATCCAATGGTAGTATATGAAATTAATATATGGTCTACAAAAAACTAATTAAACGAGGACACGTTTTTATTTAATTTTGATTTCCGGAAAGAGAAAAAAAACACAATCGCACGAGAGATAAACGCCAGAGAAACATCACAGTAACGACGTGGACGGACCAGATCAGACCCGATCGTCAATTTTAAATTCCCACCGCCCGATCTCACTCACTATTTCGCAAAACAACTCGTTGGAAATAGCAAAACTCGGCGTGGCAGTAACAAAAACGACCGTTGTTGGCGGTCAAAATCACAGTACAACACGCGCGAAGCATTTTCATTCCTCTACAGAAACACAAAAACTCGTGCAGAGAGCTTTCATTTCACCAGAATTTCCAGTGTTCTTGTTCTTGTGTTCGCAGAGAGTTGAGATTGATCGAGAGAGAGGGAGTGATGTACAAGACGAAGTTGCAGGAGCTGTGCCACAGGAAGCGATGGGGCTTGCCACAGTACTCGGCGCTGAGAGACGGTCCCGATCACGATCCTCGCTTCAAAGCCTCCGTCTCCGTCAATGGCCGCTCCTTCGATTGCCCCAGACCTTGCAGATCCTCAAAGCAAGCTCACGACGAGGCCGCCGAGGTCGCCTACCTCCACTTCACCTCTCCATTTCCTGGTATATGCGTATCAAATCCACGTTTCTTCTGTTTTTTCGTTTCCGTTTCGAATCGATTTTGTGTTTTGTCGATCTGTGTGATGTTTAGAAATTTTCTGGTTGATTTTTGTGGTTCCTGAGCTTTTCTAGTTCTGGTGAATCTTGAATGACCTTGTGAAGCTTGATTTGCTGCTCCTATTCTGTTTCTTTGGTTAAGCTAGTTGTGTTAGTGTGTACTGACTTGTAGATTTTGAAGATTTTCTTGGAGAGAACATTATTTGAGGAGTACATTTATTTTCCAATACAATATTCTGGACTTTAGGTGTTCCAGGGCATCATAGGTTTTTTTCCCTCTCTGATCAGTAATAGTAAGAGTGTTGGAGATGGATCTGTGTGATGCTTAGAAATTTTCTGGTTGATTTTTGTGGTTTCTGAGCTTTTCGGGTCTGGTTTCGTGAAATTGTTTTGCTTGATTTGCTGCTCATGTTCTGTTTCTTCGGTTAAGCTAGTTGTGGTCATGTACTGACTTGTAGGTTTTGGAGATTTTCTAGGAGAGAACATTATTTGAGGCTTATATTTATTTTCCAGTACAAAGGACTCTGGATTTTAGGTGTTCCAAGGCATCAGAGGTTTTTTCCCTTTTTCTTTGATCAGTAATAGTAAGAGAGTTGGAGATGGTTTGTGACAGATAGTGGTCTCTAACATGGGTTGATGAAGGTTTGATCGATGAAATCACATTCCTTTGTTTACTTGCTATCCTTTGATCACTATAGTTTTGTTTTATCTATTTATGAATTTGGTATGGAACTGTATAATTATTGTGATATGATTGTGAAATACTTTGATTTGGAAAGATTGAATTACTATAAACAACGTGTTCTGGGATTTTGTTGATCTTGTAATAAATCTATGTAAATTTTGTTGGCTGAGATTTTGGTTTTTGCTTGTGCAGTTAGTATTTGCTTTCTAAGTGTATCCTTTACTGAATGTGATCGTTGTTAACGGTTTTTCTGTGTTTTTTGTCATGTATTATTTTCTTTGCTGCCCATTTACATTAGCGCCTGTGATAAGCAATGCGCCGAAGGTTGATGGAGCAAGTGCAGGTCCTTGTCACCACAAGGCTTCTGGTGTAGAGATCGGTAAGGATTTTAAAATCAGCGAGACTCTGATACTTCACTGCACGTGCTTTACGATTTTGTTTACATATTTATTTCCACTTTGATCTGATGGCAGTTTATTCATTCTGTCTCTTATCACTTGTGTCAAATTGTAAGAACTATGCAAATCTACTATGATAGTACATAATTTTTAGTAGTGTGTGTTTACAGCACACTGTTGTGAGTTATAGTTTCAATGTGATCTTAGTGTAGAATTGCTAGAATAAAATTAGATTTTAGCAAGAATTGACACTTCTCACTTTCTTGGCTACGCAGAATAGGAATTGAATTCATGTTGAATTGCCAAACTTTGAATTTTGAGCAAAGGCGAAATGGCTTAACCTTTTTAGAATTAAGACACAGTTCCTCGTTCTTACTAGTCGGAGCATTAATCCAGTCATAGAAATTAAGTATGATGGTTTCTATGACCCAACATACTAGGAATAATGTTATAAAACTGATCCAACATGATTGAATATCATACTTAAAGTATCACTTGAAAGCAACTCGTTTTGGAAAACTTTCAGGGATGTAACGCGTGTTAGAACTTGTTCAGGTTCCACAAGTGCTCAACCCAATGAGGGAGGACCAAAGATTGGAGAAACATGTCACTCTTGCGAGGTTCAGTCTGATTCTTCGAGCATCACGGATGATGAAGGATTTCAAAGTGAGTATTTATTCTGGGGAACATCCTTGTTAATAGTAATTCACTATTGACATTGCCGTCATTGCATAACTAATGTACTTAATATATGAATTATATACTTAATCAAAGTGTTTAAGTAATAAAGGAATATCCTGCAATGCAGCACAGAATGAGTGCAAAACTTCTCGTTATAGTTGTGCATTAAACATTCCATTTACCCTTAATCAACCTGTATACAGAAATTGTTGTATTTTATATAATGCTTCAGAAACTAACCCTTTTCCTGTTTTTTTTTCCAATTTTTTGCTACTGAAAGATATCAATATTTCACTTGTGTGAACAACAGAACGAGTGCAAAAACTTCTCGTTATAGTTGTAGACTAAACATTCCATTTACCCTTAATCAATATGTAGACAGAAATTGTGGCATTTTGATATGATGCTTCAGAAACTAACCCTTTTCCTGTTTTTTTCCAATTTTTTGTTGCTACTGAAAGATGAATATTTCACTTGTGATAACAAGTCATTTGATCTTTTCTTCTCATTTAAGATTATTGTCTTTATTACAGAGAACAATCAATACAAGAACCAGTTGCAGAACTATGCTGAATGGAAACAATTTGACGAGCCATTGTATTCCAATGTAAGTGACGGCCCACCTCATGCCCGTGACTATACGGCTACAGTCTTAGTTGCTGGACATGCCTTTCAGAACTCAGAGGTTTGCCATACTCCAGAGGAAGCTGAGCATTCTGCTGCCAAGACCGCTCTATTATCATTGCTACTAGACAGCGTTCCGAAGGCAAGCTTCCTCCTTACACTTCTTCCCTTCAATTCACCATTTAAATATAAAGGGAAAATGGCAAAAACGTGCAGTAAACTATCACACTTTTGCAAGATGGTGTCGTGTACTTTGTTAATGACAAACTAGGTATTTTATTTAATTTTTTAAAATTCTCAACTCTTAGTTTCAGGGGCAATTTCGTCTTTTTTGAACAAATATACACATTTTGCACAAAAAATTGAAATTCACATCACTTTTTTGCCATTAACAAGGTACACAACACCCTCTTGTAAAAATGTGATAGTTTACAACACATTTTTGCCATTTTCCCTGATATAAAATCAATTGTTGTTGAATTTTTGTTCTTGCTGTTTGTTTATAATGGATAATCGATCTGTGGGGATAATAAGTGGGTTATGTCTTTGTTTTCAGAATCTCTCTGTCTCATACAAGAATCTCTTACTGGAGTTGACTCAGAAAGAAGGTTTTTTCGAGCCAGAATATGAGACTACTCAACACGCCCCC
>JAYMTQ010002410.1:0-11524 GCA_036897385.1 Geranium incanum
ATTTATCATCAAAGAATTACGTATAAGAATTTAACATAATTTTTTTTATTATTATGGGGCGATTGTGTTATTTTTTTTAAAATATACTCGGTCAATTTTTCATTTATTTTAATGGAATTTGACAAAAAAAATCTAAAGAAAAAAATTCCTATGCCCTACATGTTTCTTTGTCAACTTTTGGCACATCCTACGCAATAGCACACGTCACAGAACAAGACCAACAGTAGTATAATTATACTAAATGATTAAAAGGGAATCCCATAAATATGTCAAGATTGAGTCTTTGGTTTCAAATTCTTCAGATCAAAGTGAAGCCAAAAAGATCATATTACACCCAAGAAAAGAAATTATGGAAGCAAAAGCTCTTCTTAGTCCTTACAGCATGGGAAGGTTTCATCTTTCTCATAGGTATGTACTGTTTCATGTCTTTGGTTGACTTTATGAGGGTTTTAGTTCAATGTTTTATGTTTGTAACACTTTGGTCAAACATTTACAGAGTTGTTTTGGCTCCAATGACAAGGCAGAGGTTCTACGGGTCGGTTCCGGGGCCGCACACGGTTCTTTACTACTCTCAGAGGACCTCGGAAGGAGGGTTTCTCGTGTCGGAGGGCACTGGAGTTTCTGACACGTCTCTCGGGTAAATTTAACTTATATCTAAAAAAATGTCAGGTGCTGGTCGAACAGACAGAACTGATCTGAAAATTTGAGACACTCAATTTGAGTGATGAATGATTGTGTAGAAAGTATATGGTTTATTTGATTTGGGTTTTTGAGATAGTTTTTGAATCTTGGTTATGGATTAGGTTCCAAGATATACCTGGGATTTGGACAGAAGAACAAGTCAACGCTTGGAGACCTGTTGTTGATGCTGTTCATGAGAAAGGAGGTGTCTTCTTTTGTCAGATTGCCCATGTTGGGAGGGTTTCAAATATAGGTTTGTTGTTTTGTGTCTCTCTCATTTGACATAAAGTATCTCGAAAACGACATTTCAGTGCACGAGACTCTCACCAGTAGAAACAGTCTCTTTGTATGGAGATTTTACAGAGAGACTGTTTTTTGGGGAACGTGAAACTTGACTCGATCTTTTTAATACGCAGGTTTTCAACCTGATGGGCAATCTCCGATATCCTCCACTGACAAGCCTATTAGCCCGGGAGCTGATGGCATCGACGCCTCGAAGTTCTCGCCCCCGCGAAGGTTGAGAACCGATGAAATCTCTCGGGTCGTTGATGATTTCAGACTTGCTGCTAGGAATGCAATCAGAGCAGGTATGCTTTTATAACCAGTGAAGTGGAAAAACGTGAAAAGTTTACTATAGTGAACTACAATTAGTATTTTTTTTATCAGCAGTTGTATGTATCAAGATTCGAACATGTCTTTAGTTTTGAAGCTGTGTATATTTTCAGGTTTTGACGGAGTTGAGATCCATGGAGCTCATGGATTCCTGGTAGACCAGTTCTTGAAAGATCAAGTCAACGACAGGACAGACCAATACGGTGGATCCATAGAGAACCGGTGCAGGTTTGCCCTAGAAATCGTTGAGGCTGTTGCAAATGAGATAGGACCTGATAGAGTTGGGATCCGAATCTCCCCCTTCGCGGACTACATGGACTGCATAGACTCCAACCCAGACGCTCTGGGGCGACACATGGCCGAATCTTTAAACAAGTACGCGATTTTGTACTGTCACATGGTCGCGCCGAGGATGAAGACAAGTGAAGTGAAAGAGGAATCCCCAGACAGGCTTGTCCCAATGAGGAAGGCCTTTAAGGGCACTTTCATTCTTGCCGGTGGCTACGACAAGAGTGAGGGTGACCTAGCTGTGGCTCAAGGAAGGGCTGATCTTGTAGCTTATGGGAGATGGTTCTTGGCGAATCCGGATTTGCCTAGGAGGTTTTGGCTTGACGCTCCTCTAAACAAATATGATCGAAAAACTTTCTACACGTCTGATCCTGTTCTGGGTTACACCGACTATCCATTTTATGAGGAAACTTACTGAAAAATCTCGATAAATGAAAAAACATTGCTTTTGTCGTTAAATGACCCACTATTATATGTCTTATAGTTGTATGTCAGTACTATTACATATCACAGAACGATTGATTGATTCTAGACTTTCTGTAGGTTTAGTTTAGTATATTGATGTGTCGATATATATGTAACTAATTTTATGTTTTAAACACCAATAATAATATTCAGATACACGATTTGATTTTCCAAGTTCTTCTATCATCAACACGAATGACTTAATCTAACGATTGCTAATTATGAATTTAATCTCAATTGAAACCACATTTACTCACAACATCAGTTGTTAAAGTTTTTATACTTCTCTTATGCTACGATAAAGGTGTATTTTACAAAATTTGCTTGCACTAAAAATGATGTGTTTTATGTTTATTTAAATATCAATTAATAGTGATGAGATTGAAATAAGAAGTTAAATGGGCTGGGCTATATTGTTGTGTTGAAGAAACGTGGATAATGATTCTCATGTATCCATATGTAAATTTTACGATGGTTCAGTAACTTTATATACTAATTAATAATCACCTCTATGTAAATTTATACTCTATTTTCTTTAGGGATGTTCATGGTCGGTTAATCGAACCAAAACATCCAAATTCGAATCGAACCAAAAACGTTAGTTTTAACATTTCTAAAACCATAACTAAAACTAATTGTAATTAAATGACCGATTTTTAACCGGTTAGAAAGTTGGTCGATTTTTGATTTAAACCGAACCAACCATATTTAATGAGCTTAACATTTGGACTAATTTTAGGTTCATTCAACTAATGACAATTAAGAATATGCATGAAGTTGATATTAACTTTAAATGACTAAAAAATCATTAAGCAATCAAATCTAACAAATCTAAAATTACAATCCACAAAAAAACTAAAGTCTTAAGCCAAATATACTAAACTGAACGTGTAAAATATAAGTAGACAACAAGTTTTCTTCAAGAATTTGTATGAATCTGAGTATGAGTTTGGAGTAGTATTTGAGATTTATTTAGGGTTAAAAAATTGAAAAATGATGTGTGGATCAAGATAACTATAGGAGCGACACGTGACAACTATAGGAGCGACACGTGACAAATTCAATTTCGGTTCAGTTTATCTAGTTAACCAATATGAACCGTATCCGAACCAAAATTAAATAGTTCACTTAAAATTAAAACTGTAACCTAACCATAATTCATGGTTTTCGATTTTTTAAGTTTGGTTCGATCCAGTTCTCGGTTAAAATAGACAACCCTAATTTTCTTCATTAGAAAGTTCAACATCCTCATATACTACGATATAATGTACTTGGAAATATTTCATAGTTAAAGAGAATGTGACAAAACTCCATGCACGAGAAAGGTGATCCCTAATTACAAGTTCTCTATGCTAATTAAGAGCCTACGACGACAAATATATATAATTCGCCTATATTCTCATGTTAATAACTTAATTATAAGAATAATTATAGTTCACTGTACTCAAGTATACACGCTTTTGAGTTTAATATTTTAACTTAAATTTTATACAGGTATCCTAAGTATCTTTAAGTAACACAAGTAATTTTCGTTAAATATAATAGAATTTGTTTGTAAAATGGTCCAAAATGCCCTCGGCGTAAAATCTCATATGTGATAAAATTATTTGATAAATATAAAATGACCATTTTGCCTTCAGTTGAATTCCAAACTTCAGTTTTGATATACAAGGTCACATGTGTCTTTAAATAATTCCCTCAAATTTAGCGGTACATCATAGCAAATAGGCCGAACTGGCCCATGAATTTTGCAAATTGTAAATAGTGTAGACAAGGGGACACACATTTATTTTATTTCACAAATAATGTTAATTAATAAGAATTAATGCCATCTATCTTGAACACAAAAGTTTTAATATTAGTTTGAACGTGGTCTAGTGGTTGACACTGTTCGCTCTCTCACTTCAGACCAGAGTTCGAAGTTCAATATGATATTTAGGTGGGGTAGGTTTAAAGATAGGAAAAACGATGTAATATTAATTAATCAAAGACTAGTCGGAAATATTTACAACATTGCTCAGGTGTCCGTGGTTGCTTCCACCATTCTCATGTGTCATGTTCCTCATCCATAGATTCTTTCGATAACTCAAGACTTCAATCAATTAAAAAGCATCAATTGCTTATATTATTACATCATCAACCAAATCTTAGCGGGCCTGCTGATTTGAGTAGGCATGGGGTAAGAAGTTAGGTTAAGAGGGTTTAGGAACTGAGGATAAGATTATCATGTCATGAACTGTGACCTCCAGATCGATCATAAGTTCAAGTGTTTAATCAGCCGGGTCAGCAAGCGTTGATTCTAATGTAACCAAATGATAATTACTAAAGCTGATGTGGTTGGCTAAGGCATGCATTATCTCGTAAGAGATTTGGTATTCGAGTCATGGCGTGTCAGCTGATTAGGGCATGCATGGGTTACAAAATTAGGCTAAAAGGGTAAGTAAGTTTTGATTCTTCCATGCTACAAGTTTAAGTGTTTGACCAATCGGGCAAGTAAGTTTTAGTTCTTTTATCGTATTTGAATAATTGTTACTAGAGCTGACGTGGTTGACCATGACAAGTATTATCTGATGTTTGAACCGGGTGGGTCAGCGACATGAAGTGTTTTATCAGATAAACCAGTTTAGATTTCCCATGGTAACTAAATAAGTTTCACATGTTCATTCATAAAAACACGTGTAATCTTCAACCCCAGACATATACAAGGTTGTCACTTTTCCATGACTTTCAACCTTAAAAAGGACACTGATTTATTCTTGCACTTGTTTGTGGTCAGAAACACAACAAAGTAGCACACTAAATTTTCAACCAGAAGTATTGTGTTACATTTTCAACCACAAGATCACAAAAGCACGTAGTGTTACAATGAGAAAAATGTGTAAAAATCACTATCAATCAATCGAAAGTGATATACAAAAACACCAAGAATTTGTATAGTTCGTCAATAATATGTCGATTATAGAGAAGAACTAATTTACCACGAGAGAAATGATATACGATCACAAACTCGTACAGCTAGGCTACAATATTATAGTATTTACCCTCAAATTCTAATCAGAAAAGAAAATAGAAAGACATGATATGGCTGAAAGCCTAAGGTTAGGCTTAGACAAATCACCAAAACTCGAACTTAGCATACCGTCGGTCTAGAGACACGACTCAAATATTGATTTCGAGTGGTTGCACTGATTATCCATTTCTCAAATATTTTTACTGAAATATCTAGAGAAATGAAAAAAATTGCTCTCTCTCGTTCATGTACAATTTTTATTTACAAATTTAAATATGGGTTTCGGGTTTTAATCTCATTTATTTATAATCTCTTCTTTGTTCAGGGGCAAAGGTATGGACAAAGACAAAGATAAACTATGAATTGATAAAAAATGAATTAAAATAAGTGTCCTCGTGCAAGGTAATACAATTTCTCAAATCCGACTTAGACTCATACTTTGGTCCGACCTGATACGCAATAAAGATCACTAAACCTGTATTGTTTGTTATACTCAAAGAGTTTGCAAAGTACCTAAACCCGATAAAAAGTCATTCTCCTCGATCTAATGGATAGAGAACGAGAATTAATAATCCGCCTCGAACCAATCTTACTGTCGTCCTCACGGAAGCTAATGAAACTTGTGTTCACATAAAAAAAGATATCTTCTCTTTCCAAATCTCTCTTGATCTTGCTTTGTGGTAAGAAAACTCTTATAATAATGAGTACACTAATAAGCAGAATCAACTAACATAATGTTTTAAATATTTTAAATCTCATTCTAATGTCCATGATTATGGATAATCCAAGAGAAACAAAAGGCAAGAACACAAAGATAAGCACAATCATAATTGATAATTGTTATTAATATTGTCCCTTCCACAGACAATAAAAATAATGTCCCTATCTTCAGGTGGAGGGCTTTAAAGAAGATCTCAAGAGTATCCATTATGAATATTATCGTGTACGACAAGTTTGACAAATTGATTATATTTATTATCATCAACTAAATCATTTCCCATGTGTTTTGTCATAATTCATTATCGAGAGACTTTAACAGTAATCAAGTTTACTAGAGCTGGTCTGGTTGGTCAACATGAGTGCTATCTCTTAAGAGATTTAGTGTTTAATCTGGGTAAGTAAGATTTGATTATATCATAATCAAAATATTTGTTACTCTACGTTGTCGGCAAGACAAACACTATCTCGTGAGAGATATGGTATTCGAATTTTAGTGGGTCAAGTGCTTAAGACGTGTGTGGTAAGAAGTTTTGGTCAGGAGGGATAATCGAGAAATGAAGTTTTGGTAACAAACATGAATGTGCAAGATCATGTGGAATCTTCAACCCCATGTACAAGGTTGTCACTTTCCCAATGACTTTTAACCTTAAAAAAGGGAACACCTGGTATTTATTCTTGCAACACTGTTTTGTGGCCAGAAACAAAACAAATGTACTGTGTTACATTTTCAACCACAAGATCCCAAAAAGTAAATGGATTGTCACAACAATGAGAAAAACGTGTAGAGATCAGCGTCAATCAATCAAATAAAAATTAATAATCAAGAAGGTAAAAAATGTACACATATGTCTTGGCACAAATGAAAATAAATTATTGAGAGAAACGGTATACAATTACAGAGTCGTATGCAATCAGACTTTAATAAACATCTGACATAAAGCTTAAGGTTAAACACATACACTAGATCACCAAACCCTCAGCACATCGCATTGTTGGGTCGGAAGCCTCTTTATATCCCCGAACCCTATACCAGGTGCTTTGCCCACGTAACCCGACTTGCTATCCGATGGTAGAGACCTTGATACTGACTAATTACAGTGGGTCCAGAACCGATTGCATACTCAACAATAGACAAATACGACATCCGATGTTTCTAGAAGTTTCAAACAAGGAATAGTTATAATGCGACTTCATGCTTGTAACATTATATCTATGTAATTTCGCCCAAAACCTTAAGTAAAAAAAGTTACGGTAAATTTTTTTATTTTATCGGAAAGCTGCAAGCTCGACCAGACAAAAAACGTTAAATAATAACCTCACCTCAACCTAATCCCTCCCCCAGCACTGTTCCCAAGCAAGTGACCCACTAAAATTTACTTCAACCCCATTTTACCATAATTTAAAAGAGCTCTCAAGACTTCTGGTTTGAGGCTTACCTCGTGGCGTGGGGTGAAAAATCGCTTATGAGATTACGCCTCACACACATTCGTGCACTAAGGCTTACGTCTCACATTATCGAGGCACCATCAACACAAATTTGGTCGCATTAACACCCTAAAGATAAATACCAAGTTTCTAAAACTCGCGATCATCAAAGACTCGGCAAGGCGACAAATTATAATTCATTATAATTGGTTGTAATTTTGTTTCAACTTATTAAATTGTTCCAAACCATCTACTTTTATTAAAATGGTGTTATTTTCGTCAAACTTTATAATGAATATATTAATGACAAAAGTAAAACTAAATTTATAAAAGTAGATATTTTCAGAAAACTTAATAATAAGTTAAAACAAAATTACAACTCATGGTTTAAAAAATAACGTGAGTAACAAATTCAAACAACCATAAAAGTAGATAACAAGTTAAAAAAATGTCAACATTTGACTATTTGACATGGAGGAGGCGAGAACTAATGAACGGCGATAGAACAACTTTAAAGCATGAATAAAAAAATAAAAACTTGACCAATTTTTATCAGGTTTAACCGAGTTGATCGAGCGAGAACTCGATAAAACTGACCTACTAAAAATGATAAATGAAAGACTGTCTATAACTCATTCAAACCTGACCTGCCAAGCTAAACATATCATGTATGATATTTTATGAATTTATTATTCTTATTATTGTTAAGGCTTACGCCTCAGTGCGTTTCGAGGCTTACGTCTCGCTGTGGTAAGGGAAAACGTCTCATTTTCCGATTTCGCCTTTCAAGACCTTGCATTTTACCCACATTGATAAATTACAGTACACATTATCAATAAGATTTTTCATGTTCCTAACATTTCAGCCACATTGTACAACAACTATAGGTCCACAACAAGTACTATACACATGCCTCAATTAAATCCTGAAAGTGACACCAGTGACAACATTTCAAAGCATGAATTGTATCTTAAACATTAATGTTAAAATGCTTATCACATTTCAAACACAAACTTAATTATCTCATTACTACAGTGTTCATTACCTCTAAACTTAATCATTCAGAGAAATAGGTTTTGGGTTAATAAAAGGACACGTGTCACAACCACACAACGTGAGCTTTTATTTTCACTGTAGTTTAATTAATGTAGTAAATAATACAAGTCAACTTTCATCAACAAATCTGATTAAGGTGAGGATCAAAAAATAGTCCCACCTCCAAAAAAACAATTTTTATTTGACAAAATTTTAAATAATTTTTTTGGTTGATTTTTTGTTTCAAAAAATTGTTATGAAATTCTTAATTCTTATTGAGGGGTAATTTCGTCATTTTCATAAACACTTGCTCATTTTGCTAAAAAATGCAAATAACACGTCACAACAAAAATGTCATATACACCTTTTCACAATTTCCTATATATATATATATGTATATTAGACACCACTAACTTGCCTTATCCTCACCTTTCAATTCAAACTTGAAACCATTTCCTCATAACCAAACCTCTCTACATCTCTTCTTCACAGCAGAAGAAAAACATGAAGATCAGTGAGAGTAACAATGACATGTCCTCTGAAACCAAAACAAACACCATTCCTCTGCTCAGTCCATACACAATGGGAAAATTTCATCTCTCTCACAGGTATCGATATATATTCATACGTATTAAGATCTCGAAGACATCAGAGGCCGCTGGGCGAAAATGGCAGAGGCCTCGTGTAATAAGCATGAGGTCGCTGATTCCAATCCCCATGCTGACTGATACTGCAAGATCTTGAAGATTTTCAAGATCTCGGCTAAGTCTTGTTTTTTTCACTATCTGTCTACTCTCTCTCTCTCTCTCGCAGAGTTGCTATGGCGCCCGTGACAAGGAGGCGAAGCCATAACTATGTTCCCCAAGAATCCGCAATCTTATATTACTCACAGAGAGCCTCAGAAGGAGGTTTTCTCATATCTGAAGCCACTGTTGTTTCTGCAATTGGAGGGTAAATATATTTTCTCTAACTATTATGTCTCTTCTTTCCTAAGCAGAAGGTAGCTTATACACTTTGTTTCACTCCAAATGGGTATTACTATGGATACATGACAATCCTTTCTTTTCTTTTTTGCAAAATGAGTATTTTTTATGAAAATGATGATTATAAAAAATAATTTAATTTTTAACTAATTTTAAGGGCAATTTCATCATTTTCATTAAATATACACATTTTGCACAACAATGAAAACAACACGGCACCATGCAAAAATGGCAATACTATAGGGCACCTTTTGGCAATTTTCTCCGTTCCTAAGGAGAATTTAGTGTATACACTTTGTTTCACTCAAAATCGGTATTATTATGGATATATGATAACCCTCTACGATTCTGAAGTTTTCGCTATGTTTCGGTTTCTTGACACTTTCAAGGTTTAGAGATACGCCCGGTATTTGGACAAAGGAGCAAGTCGAAGCGTGGAAACCTATAGTTGATGCCGTTCACGCCAAGGGCGGTATTTTCTTTTGTCAGCTTTGCCACGTCGGGAGGGCTGCAACTGAAGGTATCCTTTCTCGGCACATGAGTCATGGTTCTCGGCTTGGAACTAGCGACCTGATACTTATTAGAGAAAATAGCTAAAACACGCTGTCTATCACAGGGTGATGTCTACTTTGTTAACGGTAAAAATGTGCTAACTTTGATTTATTTGTGTAAAATGTGTGTACTTGTATAAAAATAATAGCATTATCTTTAACACAAAATTAGTTTTTTAAAATTATATATCTTAAAAAGTTTTTTTGAGAATATTAACAAAAATTTAATTCTTAATGTTAAGGGCAATTTTGTCATTTTTGTACAAATACACATATTTTGCATGAAAAAAGTCAAAGTTTAGAGCACATTTATGTTACACAGAACCATCTTGCAAAAGTGTGATAGTATACACCACGTTTTTGCCATTTTCCCTGCTTATTATACGGAATATGCCTCGGTAAACCAAGAGATAGTGTTTACGGTTTATGTGTTTTATTTTGGATAAGGTACTCGGCTGAATGGCAAAGCGCCTATTTCTTCTACGAGCAAGCCCTTGAGCCCTCAAGTCAAGCCTAACGGGATAGGCGTCTCGCAGTTCTTGCCTCCTCGACGGTTGAGGACAAATGAAATCCCTCGAGTCGTCAATCAATTTAGACTCGCCGCAAGAAATGCTATCGAAGCTGGTAACTTAACTGACACGAGTTTGAACATCAAACCATTTCCTAGACTCGGTTGTTTTTCATAATGCTTGTTTTAACTTTCTACGGTTTATAGGGTTCGATGGCGTGGAGATACACGGGGCGCACGGCTATTTACCGGAGCAGCTCACGAAAGATCAAGTGAACAACAGGACAGACATGTACGGCGGATCCCTGGAGAACCGCTTCAGGTTCACCCTAGAACTGGTCGAAGCTGTCGCCGGCGAAATAGGGGCCGACAGAGTCGGGATAAGGCTCTCTCCCTTCTCAGGTTACATGGAGTCGAGAGACTCCAGCCCGGAAGCCCTTGCCCTCTACATGGCCGAATCGCTGAACAAGTACAATATCGTGTACTGCCACGCGGTGGAGCCGAGAATGAAGACGATTTTGGAGAAAGGCGAGAGCTCGTACACTCTTCACTCCATGAGAAAGGTCTTTAACGGGACTTTCATCGTTGCAGGCGGCTACGACAAGGAAGAAGGGAACGACAAGGTAGCCAACGGCCACACAGACGTAGTTGCTTATGGTCGGCTTTTCGTGGCCAACCCTGATTTGCCTAAGAGGTTTAAGCTCAATGCTCCTCTCAATATGTATGACAACGACACCGTGTATATGCTCATTGATCCTGCCATGGGATACACGGATTACCCGTTTCTTGAAAACGCTAATGGTTATTAGCGTTTTTTCAAGAAAGGGTCGACGGACATTCTTTCCCTGCTAAGATTTTAATAAAAGCGCTATGCGTTCATGAAACAAATTTATTAAGTGCATTGTTATTGAGCATAAGATTCTTTCACCAAACGGGGAAATTAAAGAGTCGTACCAGAATCATAAGTAACGTCTTGCGGAACAAGTACGTCGAAATCACTTACAGTCCATTCCGCTGTCTCACCATTCGCGCTAATGTATATTTCAGTGCCAACGTTGAGGGAAGTCCATACCCGCCTTGCGGGATTTGTTCCTGGATCCTGTGTAAAAACAACAAAAGTTTCATTTCCATGAACCCTTCATTAAACACAAGATTATTGGAATGGTTCTAAAAAACACTAAAAGCTAGTCGGGCGGATAGGGACTTCAAGGATTAATCAAATAAAAATAAAAATATAATGGTTATA
>JAYMTQ010002411.1:0-11524 GCA_036897385.1 Geranium incanum
TCGGATGCTCGGTTCTTCGATCTCGCTTTCCAAATCGTGTTCCTTGCTAGTCTTGATTGATCTCAAGTGATGGGTGGTGGTTTAGGGCTCTGGAACTGCTCTGGAAACTCAAAAGGAGGCTGGAACTTGGGAATATTTCGGAACCCCTCAACAGAAATCGCGTTTGGCTTTTATAGATTTCCTGAATCTGGGCTTGTAACGATCGTTATATGGTCGATACGCCAGCATTACCCCAGCGTTACGTCGGCGTTGCAACTCTCTGTCTCTGGCTTGTCAATGTAATGATCATTGTAACGATCGTTACAAATACCTCCTCAGCTCATCTCTTTTTTCGACTTGTTTTCCCGAATCCTCGATTTAGCTCGGTTTTGACCCATTTTCACCTGTATCCTGCACATTCACACCAAACATACCCGAAGGCGTAAAAGTGGCATAAATGAGGCTCTATAAGCCCGGGACGAGGTAAATGAAGCACTAAATGTGGGTACTAAGGTGTCGAAATGGACTCCGAGAGGGCTCACATCAACGGGAGAAGCCACGAGATCCGAAGACTATAAAAAGTTTTTGGGTTGTCACGCTAGGAGATTGGCAATGACATTGTGCTTCAGGGTTGAGGCGATGCCTCTAACATTTCACGAGAGAGTCCTCATGATAAGTATTGTGTATGCGGTTGTTTGCTTCCTCTTCGAATTGAATCTGTTAGTTTATTTGTTCAATGTGCTCTATAGTTGCATCTTCGGTATCACTAACCTTGAAGCATAGGGATTTTACACTATGCCCAAGTTTTGTAAGCATGAAATAGTCTCTGTATAAGGGGCTCTACTCTATTTGTAAGAATGCATAAATAATATTTCTGATCGAGCTCCTAAGCCAAACGGAACCCTCCAAAATATGTACGTACTATGGCCTGGATCTTCTGATCTCTTGTCTACATAGATGGTTTCAATTTCTTCTTTTTCCATCCGCAAGTTTTTGTCCGTTCAGATTTTGCAGTTTATTGGTCCCATCCCATCCAATGGCAGATATACCATCTCTTCACACAAATATGTGCATCCAAGTTCAAATGCTCAGAGATCTGGTTTTTCTCATTCCACTTGGCACAAACATGTTATAACTAGTCTTATGTAGAAGCAAATATAAGAGTCCGAAACAAAGAAAGAACAAAAAAAATTACATTTCTCATTCTCATAATCATTACATTACATATATAGAAATTGTACAAGGGAAAGGGGTGATTACACATGTAGCAAATGGGTGAGGAACCATATCTCCACATTCTTGGAATTTAAGCAACATGGGAATGGGATTCAATCATCTCCAAATTCCATTCCTTAATCATACTTGTCCCTCCATGTGTAAACAAGGAAGAAAACCCAAGAAACGGCCAACGCAGCATCCCCAACAACCTGCCTCGGCCACTCGCCTGCAAGATCCTCGACCTTCCTCTCGAAAAACACTCTCCAAACAGACATTGTAACATGAAGGATCACACACCCCTTGGCAAAGAAGCTCTGGAAGTCCCTGTCCTTGACAAAAGCCACCATCACCAACACAAACCCAATGCCAAATAGAAGCAACCCAGAAAACGAGTTTGATGTTTCAATCAAGAGCTGATCGTGGGGCGTCGAGCCTCTAAGCTTTTGGGCAATCACAGTTCCATGACCAATTTCAGCTATCTCCTTGGTGTAGAATATCATCATAATTCCACACACCAGAGCAACCATAGAATGAAGGATGCAAATTAGGAAGAAACCAGAAGAAGACCCCATTCAAAATCCCCACAATTCAAATCAACAATGGAACATCTATAACAACTGAATATTATGTGCACCTTCACAATCTAAAGATAAACGACAAATTGCATAAAAACTTTGGATACAAAATTTACAGAAACCCAAGTAAGCAAATTTATCAAAACCTGAACCCCAATTGCCAGATTCCAAAAATACTCATCTACCCACAGTTTGAATTCAAATGGATCTTTCCCACAGAGCTTGCAATATACATTGGATCCACTAAAAAGCCTCAGGCCAAACTGAAGCTGGTTACTTCCATAACCCATGAAATGAACAAAACGCCATACTTTCCTGGTTACTTCCTTGCTTCTTCTCCAAATCTATCTTTTTATTATTTTTGTTTTGGATTATTGTGTTGTGGGACCAAATAGTGATAGTTTATCTGCAGAATCATTGAAAGTAGTGTGGTGATATTTTCTAAAGGGGTTTTCATGCAAAAAGTAGCTTTATTTATGTCTTGAATTGGGGGGATACTCATACCATCAGCCAAAGCAAGCTGGTTTGACCCATTTTTCTTTAATTTGAGGTCTTTCTTGTTCATCTACCCCTATTCCTAATCCTACCATATAATAAGGATTCAATTGGTTTCCAGTTTCCACTAAGTGGACCTACAAACCTAACATAAATTCCGAATCACACATTTTCCATTTATACTTATTATTTGTTGTATGTGTTTTGCATGTCAGGTTAGTCATAATATTATTAATCATCTTTTTCAAAGGTGTAACATGAAATCTTAGTGGGTATATCTGTTTTCGGCATGTTGGATTTAAATGCTAAAACTATGATTATATCAGTATTTGTAATCTTATAATAATAGACAACTTTTACAAATGCATAAAAAATAAAAATAACATAAGTATTGACGCATTTTACAGGAAATGCAGTAAAGTACACATAATCCATCACAGGCAAAGCCAACTCTACCTCTTTAATCAATTTACTTATGGTTATGGCACAAGCTGTCATTCATAAATAAAAAGACAATTGAGATCAAATAGTCAAAAGTAACCCATCCATGCTTGTGAGAGGCTGCCCTCCCAGCAAGACACATTTCCTCTCCAACCACCACTTTGTGTATCAACAACAATCCTCTTAAACCAAAAAAATATTCCTTCAAATCAAGAATTCTTAGTATAACAAATTGTCGTATTTTTTTCTGTGAAAGATTAGAACCCGAATACGACAATAATGCATGTACAGCAAAAAATTGTGACTCAAGAATCCCAATCGTGTCGAGTCGTTTTGAGTTCTTCTACATGCATGTAACAAAATCTTTCTACCTATGGTTTTGGGTGGAAGTGGAAACTTATCCATTTTGTCCAACAAGCTCTTGAGAGGAGTTATTTGTCTTGCTACTTTTTGAGCCCATTTTCCGGTGACGCTTGCCTTTCCCATGCTTGGGATTCTTCTTATCTAGAATCTTGACGACTGGTTTGAATTTAGAAGCACGCCGAGGAGGAGGAGGTGGGAGACGAACCCTGGGTCTGGGAATTACGCCTCTATGATATGCCTGAAAATGAAAAAGAAAATACACCTTGAACAAGCTTTTTTGCCACAACAGGTTATACAATTAATGCATGTATTGATAGATTATAAAAGATGCAATGATTAAGTAAAATGGCATATAAGATGACCATCTAAAACATAGATTGTATAAGATGCAATGATTTAAGTAAAATGACAATATAATATAAGAGTGCAATTAGGTTGTTCGAGAATGGGAGCTTTACTCTCTTGTGTGTAAATTAGAGGCAGGAGATTCGTGTATGGCAACGAGAATCAACATGAGATTAAATTACACATAAATTAATGTGATTTCCATTCCCTTATTTGAACACAGCATTAATTCCTTCAAAATTGGAAATGAAGAAATAGTGTGTAAAGGGATAGTTTTCCTCAACTACGCAGAGTTTCCATAACGTCATTCATTTATGCAAAGCAACCCACCAACACAGGTAGTGGAGGTCAATTGAAACAGAAAAGTTTAAAATCCGCAATCTGATTGGCCTCGTGAGAAAATATAACCATATCACATACCTGTATCACAAAGTTACGCCTTTCACAATCCAAGAACATGTGGATGGCCTGCTTAAATTCTGGTATTTTGTCCCTACCAGTGGAAAAACTCAACTGATCCCTAGAAGTAAAACGATCAACTTCATTGAACCATGCACAGCTAGCCAAATTTGTCAATTGATCATGTGCTCGGAGAAGAACGCAACCTTCAGGAACATCTGCAGAGATCGAGTTATTAAGAGAAAAGGTCAACCCAATTCTGAGTTACAAAGCATGTGTGCATATCTGCTACAGTACTGTCAAGCACTTACCACTGGTTATTGGAAGCTTAGCAGAAGAATATGGTGTCAATCCCTCATCTCTATAGAAATTAACTTGATAGTCAATGGAGGCATTATCATACTTTCCTGCCGCTTTATTGGCTGCAGCTTCTTCAAACACGTCAAAGCGTGAGTAGTGTCTTGAGATGGCAAAAGTAGCATTTTGGCGCCACAAGAACCTGAAACATAGAGTAAACAGTTGAAGTATAGATGGAACAATGTTAAGAAAGAATAGAAGAGCACATTTGCATTGGAAGCTTAAATCAAATGCCTAATCTAGTTCCTGTCTTCAGAATGCAACCATGCAAAATATCATGTCAATAAGTTCTATTAAGTTGACCTATCTAGAAGTTCCTAGGTCTTTTATCACCCAAATAAGGAGATCAATCTTATTGAGTGATACTGCCCAATGATAGAAAAAGTTAATTCAGACAATCATGTACAAAGCATGACATAGTTATCTAATACCACAACTTTGAAGGACAACAAAGCTATTGAGGATTCTATACACGTAAAAATGAAGCAAAATATAAAGCCAGCCAAGGCGCTTTGTCTTCCTTATATTGGAATACTGAGAAGATGGTCTCAAATGATAGACAAATACACTACTAATGAAAATCACAAAATGTAAATTAGATCTGCTCGGCATATACAACATAGAAATTCTCTTTGGGAGTTATTACAATCTTCGGTACACCAAACCATATAAAGCTAAGACAAACTAACAAAGAGAGGATGAGAAATACCTCTCAAGCACTTGATAAGGATCCACAACAAGCTTTAGCTTTCCATCAATCCATATAGAATACCGGACGTTAGGGAAGAGCCTATGTAATAATAGCTTTGGGATCTGTCAGGTTAATAAACACCATAAGTCCAATTGACTCTGGTAATTTCCCCACCACAGAATTCCCCCTCAACTCTTATATTTAGCCACCCGTATTACAAGGACATTTGCAATTAACTTGAAAGTACCAGCTCAACATGGTACATGTAACCCTCGGCATTAAACTTTTTGACACAAAATTAACTAGTAATAAAATCTAGTAAATGGAATGGTGTTATATATGTGTAGCATAAAATTCAAAAATATGGGTGTTAACTGTTAATCCCTTCAGTTAACAGTTATGGGTTGCATAAAAGCCAAGATCTATCTGATAAAGCGCTTAGAATTAGATAAATCATTTTGCCCAGCAAGGGGTGATAAGAAAAGGATATTAAAGTTGGCTGCTTGCTTAATAATGTAGAAGTACTAGTTTGAGTGATGAGAAAAGGACAGTGGAAAATAATTTTGATTCCATGTCATGCAATATGCAGGGTAATGTAGAGCACTCCATCAGCAGAAACATGCTAGACTATGAATAACTACAGTAAGAAGTAAGAAACACTCGGTTCGGATATGAAGTCGTGGTTTTTATATTAAGAGGACAAACAGAAAGAAAAAAAATTTGGACTGGAGTGCTCTATATTAGTCTGCATTTTTAAGCAAATTGGGATTTGTCAAACTACAATTCCAGCAAAATAATAGAAAGCCCTTAACCTTTTTTGATATCTCCTGCCTTCAAATAATAATAAAAACTATTCTCCGTGATAAAGAAAAAATCACATAAGAAAATGCTCAAATTAAAAGCTGCATGTGACTGAACCATGTTTGAGTATAGAGCTGAGGCAAAATATCTGACCTTTCCGTTACGTCTAGGATCAGTATAAGGAAGATTACGAACAACAATAACTCTCCATATTCCGACACGATTACTGCTGTTTAGGATAGAAGAATTCTTCATATAGGCTTCTGTCTTTTCATCAATAAACATGTAGAAAGGAACCCTTCCCAGTGCCGCTTCACTGATGTTCTCGGGGTGCTGTATCGTGTCATAATTTCCTGGTAAAGATCGATGCAATCATGAGAAAAAAGAAAACTCATTCACGAAGGCTAAGAATTGTTTGGAGAATTTAAAATTCCGGCAATACCAAATATAGCTGATGCAACAATAACATCATGGAACTGATTGAACTCCATACGGTCTGCTTCATCGATATCAAATCCAGTTTGGTGACCAGGTTTACTTCCTTTGACAAATCTAACGAAGGGAATATTGAGCAAAATATCAGAACATAGATTATGTAGAAGCATTTGGAAAATATGTAGTAAAAATTATTTTAAAAGGGTATAACAACTTGAAGGATGATGCAGAAAATATATTTTTATCAACAACCAATTTTTATTTATTATAAAATTTCCCGTGATGCCAACAGAAGAAATGCTATTGAGAATAAAACCTACCCACAGTGCAAAGTCATATCTTCTTTAATGAAAAAAGAATCACTCCTCTGCTCTAGAGATGGATAGCCACCAAATTCAGAGCCTCCATGTTCTTCGGTTTTAGTTGGATTTTCATCTTGTACATATGCTAAGTTACGAATCACGGATGATGCTAATAAGGGGCTCGGCATGCTAGCTATAGCCAGTTCCACAGGAAGGTAACATACTGGGCAAGCTGGAAACGACAGAAAACTTAAATCAACAGAATTTTACAGGGACATGATTGACATGCAAATTGAACATTTCACATGTGCAAGTTTAACGCTATTAGCTAGGAAATTTTTTAAAGAGGTATGAACGATAACAGAACTTCAAACTTACGCCGTGGGCCAATACGTTTCCTATTAGGTGGTGGAGGAGGAGGAAATGCAAAGTTGTCACATTGATGGACAGCGAGAGCAGCATACTCCTTTAAAGAACCACGAGCAGAAGTATGAACATTCTGACCTACATTCCCATCACTCTGGTTTTCATTGTTTATTCCAATATGCTGGTGAATATACATAGGAATGCCATCATCATTCACTACACACCAATATGCACATGAGTTCTCATCAGTTAGAGTTGACAAAAAATTTAATGATAAGAACCTAAAATGCATATGTAAATGAATGGATCATGACATGGTATACGTGCCTTCACAAACCTGCTGAATTTACAATATAAGAAGATGCAGAGAAGTCAACTTCATCAAGTGACACATACTCTCACTAGTTAAGGAATAAAGTTTGAACTTGCATGACTAAAGTGAACATTTGCTTTATCCAAGCAATGCATGCATAAATGAGAAAACTTTGCAAACTAGTAAAAATAAGGATTGTAGATGGAGAACAAACCTTTGTTAACTATAAAGGAACCGTATGTAAAAATGAAAAGAGCAAGGACGCTTGAAAGAAGCACTACAACCTTTCCTCGGAAAGTATTTCGACAAATGAAAGGAAGAATCTGTTCCTTCTCCCTAACATAAAGGGCCCCCTTGGGAAGCTTCCGCAATGGAACTGATGCCACATTATTCTGCAAGACATCATTTTGAATAGATCCGTTAGTCCCTGAACGTAGACCCAGTTTCATCTCCTATTTCCTTTGATAATCCACTCATTGGAGAAGGCCAAAACTCATCTCCAGGGTAAACTTTTTCAGAGCTTGATTAGATCACAATTCAGCAAATTTGGCCAAACCCGCGACTGCTCAAGATTGAAGTACCACCTCCAACTACTCAATTCCACAATTCTGCACCTCCAAAATGATCCCCCGGTGCACAAATCAATCCACCCTAAAGAACCGGACCAACTTCACAATCTACAAATCAAATGCACGAGCTTGAGAAGCAATGTGATTCAAAATCTGCAAACAGAAAACGATCTCAGTTTATACACGAAACTCATCTCCCGAATTACACCAACGGCAGTTCCGAATTCAAACTAATGTCGGAGAAAATAACAAAACTCAATAATTCCAGCATTATTTCGATCCAAAGCATGGATCCATCATAAACATAAAAGGCAATGGAAGAAATCAATCTGAATCGAGAATCAATGGCGAGTAGCAACAGATTCAGAATCAATCGATACGAATACTATGAAACAGAAAAGAAAAAAATTTACCTAGAATCAAAAACCCAATTCAAGTTGGAACAGCGAATTGGGTCTTTCCAAACAAACGTAGAGTTCTAGGGTTCTGGAGGAGCGTAATCGGATTTGTTGGGTTCGGATGATCGGTACATTGTCGCTCCCTCTGCGTGAGGAAGAAAGCACTGTGCATGAGCTGTCGTTTCGTCCTTTTCTATTGCAGTTTTGAAAATTTGTAAACTCTCGCTTTCTCTCACAACTGATTTTTTACCTTCTATTCAATTAAAATTAAAATAGATACGAGATTTGGAGTTGGGTTCCTTTTAAATTGTCGTTAAATTAGTTTTTCTTTTCCTATTAGAATCTTGTATTGCATAATTTGATTAATTTACAAATATTTTATTTGTCTACAACTTCATTTTATTAATTTAATTTATTATTTAACATTGGTTAGTTTTTTTTTAAAAGCAGTTTTAATTCTTGTTCTTTTTTTTAAACAAAGGACCAGAACATATTATTAATGACATAAATCCTTACAAAGTACAACAACCAGTAACTCCGGGATAGTACCGGACACCAACTCGCGATCAAAGCTCCGGAGAGCAAGACTAACTGCACTATGTGCAGCAGCGTACTTGAACGCCTCACAAACTGAACAACAAAATTACAATTATTATTAAAAAAAGTCATCAATCTCTCATGATCAAACCCGTTGTAGAATGCAACAGACAAACATCACAAACCCCTTCCACCAGAGAGAGATTGCCCAATTCAATGATGACTTGGTCAAGACTCGTTTTAGCAGCCCAACACACCCTCCTCCCTTAATGTCAGAGCCTCAACAAGCAATGGCTCCATACAGCCCCGACGACAACGAAACTGAACCCCCAAACAATTTGTCGTACATGTTATTAGTTTAGACATTATAATAAAAAATATCATGGTTTCGAATGTTTAAACTAAAAAATTAAAAGTTATAGTCACAAAAATTTTAACTTTTTTTTAATTACATCATATCCTAAATCTACAATTTAACCCTTCCCCACCAATCACAACGGGGTTCAAAACCCAGACCTCTCCACTAATAGTATAAGAATCAAACCGTTACAGTGTCCCATCGGGGACACAAAATTTTCAACTTAGTATATGTCAATATCTTTTTTCTTTTTTGTTTAGTCAATTATAATTTATGTTATTTCAATTTGATATTTCTGGCACTAGATAAATAAATATATGTAATCTATATACGTATGGAAGATCCACAAGCCTGAAGTGAGTGACACTGTTTACCTACTCTCCTTCTTTTTGTTTCCTTTTTTCCTTTTCTATTTGATTTCCATAAATATCATTTATTAATTCGCGGAGGAGACCGAAGGGTAGGGTGTCGGCGAGGGTCATAAGATTTGGAGGATTGGGAAGGTGATCGGCGGAAGATCGGAGATTCGGAAGGGGTTTTCTCGGGGATATTCATTCAGGGGTTATGATGGCCGATTTTCCCACTGGAATCAGGGAGGGGAATGTATGATTCGTCCTGCTGGGGGTCGATGGTTGTGGTGACTCGGGGGAGCAGTTTTAGACATCAAAATCTAATATGGCCGATTTTTTAATCCAGTTCCATTGGTTTGTTTTCCTGGTGTACAATTTTTGCTGGATGGCTCGGTATTGGGAGGGATCGGGGATTCTCTGGCGCTAATGGGATGATCTTGGTAAGTACGAAAAGCTTGGAGGACTTGGATTATTAAAAATTCGTGATTCTCATATTGATTGCATTGTTGATCAAAGAATCTTGTTTAATGCTTTATGCAGTGAGATAAAGGGGTTTCTCCATTCAATCGAGGCGGAGGTCGTAACTCTGCATAATGCTAACTTGTTCGAGTCAATTAGTCTCCGAGGTTATCATGGTTGTAGTTGTGCATGATGCTAAACGGGTCCAGACAATCTTTGGAGGTATTATTAGCGACTATTGTTGCATACTGTCTACTTCTAGAACAAATGTTTTTATTTCTTTTCATCGTCGCTCTTGTAATTTCGTGGCTCATAAATTAGTCACATATGTTTTATCTAACAGTAGTTGAGATCACAGTGCGGAGTATGTCCCACCATCTATTGTTTCGGCTGTCCGGTGTGATGTAAGGTTAGTTGCTTAATAATATTCGCGTTTTCCCTAAAAAATATAGGGATACTTTCACGTAGTTACAGCTAATAGTTTTCTCAACTAACCACAATTATTTTTTTTTCTTGTGGGAGGTGCGTTGAGTTTCTTTTCTCACTTAGCTACATTTTTCGTTAGATTTTGGTCCGAAACGACCAAAATTCCCTTAGCGTTATTCAAATTTTCAAATAGACGTCATTGAAATCTTATTTCATTTCTCCTCCTTCACCTCTCCTCTCTGCATTCAAATGTTTTTCAACTTCAACTTTAGCTCAATTGCTCAAACTGAAGAAAAAAAACTCAAATAATCTCAATGGAATTGGTGGGTGAAACAATAATCTCAATAAACTAAACTTTATTCATCGGGAAAGAAACTCATTTAATTTTGTGATTTCTGGTTTGGAGAGAGAAACAATTAAAGAAATCACTTTTCTCTCTCTTTGGCCATGATTCTTTATTCTAGGTCAATGAAATTGAACCTTTACTACTTCCTCCATTGCAATACATCAGCGATAAAATTTGTGGTGTATTTGATGAATTTACCATCATTTTTTGGATCAAATGTGGGTGTATTTGACGAGGGTTTTGAGGCCACAGAGGTGACTCGACGGAGCGCATGAAGGTGTCGCTCAAAACCGGCATCGTCCAATCGACGACGCGGCAAGGAGGTGCGAACCAACTCCGACGGGGATGTGCGAACCAGATGCATATCCGAAACCAAAAAAAATGGGACATGCATAACTCAAACAAAAAATGGTGTATATATGTAAAAATGGCCCAATGAAAACCCAGAGGTCGCCAATCGACCGTTGCCGGTCAGGCCATCTCCGTCGATGTTCGGCTCCCCTCGCCTCGCCCATCTTTCCTCCCCAAATGACATGCCCCAAGGACCCTAGGAAGGAACGAATCGCCGAAAAAAAACAGAGACCGAACTTGCCGAGAATACTAAATGGACCGAGGAGATCGAGGATTCAAAGGCCGACGCTGATGTTCCTTTCTATTTGTTGTTTTATTGAAGTGTTCATCATCCTAAAACTTAAATAAGGAATAAGTTGCCATCAAAATATATATATATAAGTTTGTTCAATTATTATAAACAAATTGTTCAATTTAGTCATCAAGAAAACTAGAATGTTAGGTAAGAAAAGAGAAACTCAGCACCATTCACAAGAAGAAAAACATTAATTGTAATTAGTTGAAAAATCTATCAAGTTAGTTGAGATTATCTCTTAAATATATATATATATTTGTAACCCTTCATTTCTAATACTAATTTTACAAATAATATTTTGCTCGTAAATTTATAAATCGTGTACTAAATATTTAATAATTGGTAAATTAAATAT
>JAYMTQ010002412.1:0-11523 GCA_036897385.1 Geranium incanum
GACATTAACTAAAAGCTCCCTAGATGGTCTTCACTCTACTAATCCTCTCTGGCCACAATCTTGAACTTTCCAGTTTGCTGTTGCTGCAAACACAAAACCCAGAACCAAATCAAACAAACATCAACAATCAATTTCACTAAAACACCCATAAAAATATAAACTGAGTCAGATTCAATGATTTTTTTCTTTTAAAAATGGTACCTTTTTCCACAGCCGATTCAATGAATTTTTTCTTTTAAAAATGGTACCTTTTTCCACAGCTCAGAATGGTCCTTGTAGAACCCAGCAACCACAACTCCTTTCTTCTTCCCTTCCCTGTACTCAATACACATCTCCTCCTCCAACCCACAGGTGACGTGAAAAGCCAGATCGCACCTGGGCTCCGAGCAATTGATTGCACACCCACTCCGATTCTTGCAGAGCTGACACCTATCGCTCCACCTCCGCTTCAGAACCATAGAGAGGTCGATGCCTTCACTGTCTTTCGGGTCCCTGAAGAACACCTCCGGCACAAAGAGGGCGCAAAGGATGTGGGCCCACTGGCCGTCTGCGGTGGGTTTCACGGCGCCGCCGGCGACGGGGCAGAGACAACACGAGATCGGGTCGGCGGCGGAGCAGCGGGAGCAGAACCAGTCGCCGTCGGGAACGCCCTTTACGAGTGGGTCTCCGTAGCAGGAGGAGTGGACCATCAGGTCGCATCCGTCGCAGAACACGATCGGATCTGACGGGTCTCCGTCGGTGCTGTGGCAGATCGCGCACAGCACACCATCGTCTTCTTCATCGTCGCCGTTGCAGGTCGGTTGGGTCTGGGTTTGTGATGGGATCGGAATTGGGGTTGCCTTTTCTTCATGGACGGAGGGCTTGTACTCGACGTTGAGATCGAACGGCGAGAAAGGGTCGCCGGAGATGAGATCGGGCTGAAACGCCCTGACCCTTTTCTTGGCGGGGAGGGAATAGTAGGTGGTGGCGCCGCCGGTCTCCGCCGCCGGAGGAGGAGTTTGGCGGGAGTCCTTGCGCTTCTTCGCCGGGAGGCGGGCGTTGTCGTGCTCTTGCTGCTTCTGCAAGAGCGTGAATCTCTTGAGAGGAGGGAGGGCTCGAAATTGGGGGTCCATTTTTTTCTGTGAGATTGAGAGAGAGGACGATTTGAGATTGGATCGGTGACTGTTTGGTTAAGAGGAGAGCTTTTGAGGGGTTTTGAATTGAAAATTTCGGGTCGGTGGGAATAGAAAAGAGAAGCGCCAAAGGGAAGGGAGCAATTTAATTTCTATTTCTAATTTGGTTATGGCGCCAAATCAAAAACTGTATCTTCTTTTTCTGAAATGAAATATAATTTAGTTTGAGATGGGATGGGATGGGCGCGAGCGATTATTGTGTTTTGATGATGCCTACTTGGGCTTTCATTTGTCTACCCTCCGGCCCAAAATATAGGTTTTTATGTTCGGGTCGAGTCCAGTCCAATACATTAAAAATAGCTTAATTTTTTAATTGCAAATAATAACTTTAAATACATTTCGGGTGGAGTTTAAGGAATAAGTAGCCCTTGTGCTCAATCGGGAGCAAAGGCGGGTTTAGGAGAACGCTAACAAATCACAAGGGATTTGATCAAGATGGGAAAAACTAGTCATGTTGGTGTTCCTTAAAAGGTCTACACAATTATGGGTGAATAATGTGGCGTGAACAAATTTAATATCCAATCTAAGTGTCTGTACCACAATTCCAACTCCGTGGTGCTCTTTTAATTGTGCAAGGCCAATTTTACACGCAAGAAAGCTAGGCTACCATACTGCATACACCATGGCGTGAATGGCGCAAAATGAATTAATCCATGGAGAGAGTTGTTCCTAAAACTCATAGGTAGGCTAATCAGAACAGATAAATTTGCTCTATTTCAATTTTAAGTGCTTTGCGCTTACAAACAAAAGATCCTTATGCTAACGGAGGAAGATACCTTTACAGCATCAGAAACATAAATGCCAAATATTCAGAACCTCCAAGGACTTCTTAGTTTAGGATTGGATTACACATAATAACATAAGCATTTTCCCTATAAAAACTCTCAAGTCTTTACTACCCCAATCATTGAACCCCTTTTCTGTAGGGCAGAATATGGAATTGGAGGCGGTGTTATGCAGCTAGTCTTTCCTTCGGGAGAAAGGGTCTCCTGCGTATCCAATTTCAAGTCAGAATTTGATGAACGATAAGAAAAACCATATACTGGATGAGTTAATTAGACACGAGCAATTCTGAGGTACCATTATAAAAACAAGCCAATCAAGAAGTACAGATCCAAAGCGGACGTGGAAGATTTTACAAAGGTAACTTCAATGAATACATACAAAAGTCAAATCCAAAGGACTATGTTTCGAAATGAAACTTAATTTGCTGACATGTCAATGATATGTGCATGCATGAGATGTTTATCCTGCTTTTAGACTTACTAAAAAAAATACTCAAACTATATGTTCCGATATGCAAATAATGCTATGTTTTCAGTTCGAAATAAACTAATGTTTGTTATATGCAGTGCAACTACATGTTCTTTACATCACTGCTATTTTCACAATTCAAGAGAACAAAAAAAATTGGTTTGAAGAATTAGATAGATACTACAAGTTGATTGAGTTCTCTTTCCTTTTCCTTGCATGATACAACTATAGAAAGACTTAATATATAGCATGGAGAGGGATCTTCATGGACAGTCTTGGTACTTACTTACAAGTGTGACACCTACGCTCGAATGTGACACCTCAGTTCAATATGAGAGCTAGCTTATCGGTGCCCTTGGGCTCGCTGCATGTCATATGCACCCCAGGAAACAGGACCAGGCCCATGTCCATACTGAGGATAACTTTCTGCACCGGCCTGTACCTGAAATTTCACATGACAATAAAATACAAAGGCCGTCGCTAAAACAAGATTATATATGAATGTCTCGTGCACACAACATATCAGTGCTTATATATGCAAACACACATAGGAAATTAGAGAACTTACAGGATTCATGCCATAATTGACAGGATAAGGATTTCCAGCATACCCAGTTTCAGGATTTCCATAATTAGTGGGGTAACCTGCAAAGTGCAGAGGGTTTGACTAAATGAAATAATGAATATATGGAAAACCCCAAAACTCATCAAAAGAAACAAGTAGGACAAATCAAGCCATGGATTTCCATGCCAAATTAGTCACTTCAACTAATAGCTGATATCTAACTTTTATGGAGCATAACCTCACTTTAGGGGCCAATTGTTTAATTTTTCATGAACTTGTTGGTCTAACAAAATCCCATTACTTCAAATCTTATGATTTGAGATAACACCTCTGTATTTGAATGTCACTTCAGGGATTCCGAACCCTGAATCCCCCAAATTTTGATTTATTTAACTTTCTTTGGAAAGAAAAATTGTTCCCATTTATGTCCCTTCAAAAAAGTTATATGAAGGCATTATTTCAAGATTTTAACGCCCAATATGTCCTAAACTCCTAGGATTTTGCCTTCAAAAAGCTAAAAAAACTTATACAAAAGCCATTATTTCAAGATTTTAATACCCAATATGTTGTAAACTCCTAGGATTTTGCCTTAAAAAAACTATACGAATGTCCCCTTAGCCAGTACCAACTGAAAGAGCTTCTTCAATCAAAATCAATAATTATATACTTCTTTTTTAACCATGGTATTGTATATTACACTTTGAATAGGCTTAATCTCAAGCCAACCAAGCTGCTCTTGACCAATTTCATTTCACTGTAAAAGCATTAAAATAGACTAATTTATGCATTGAGACACACCAATATATAACGTGGATAATCATGGATGCTAGAGTAGAGTAAGTAAACCAATATATACAACTGCGTACATCAGTAACAGATAAAACTAACTAGTAGATAATTTCATTGTCCCTATTACTGTAGTTGCTAACACTGTTGTGTTGGCAAAAATGAATTAGATTGTGTTTTACACCTTCAAGGTTCCCCTTTCAAGTTTCTCCGAGTGCACAGGTGAAGTGCATTATTCACACTGCAAGCTATACCCAAGGAACTAAATTTTCCAATCAGTTTGCAAGTTAAATCTCAATTAGATAGTATACCTGGATTCCCAACAGCAGCAGCGGGACCGGGGCGTGCTCTCTTTTCTGCATTCAAAATTTCTGCGCGAAGCTTTTCCAGCTCTCGAGCCATCGAGATCAACTTCTTCTCCATTACCTGACCGTGCTCATAATTCTCAGCATATCCTTTCTTCTCGTGTTCAATTGCAGCTCTATGCACCATCAGAAGTAAGAACACAAGGTTATCGCATAAATCACTATATAATCGCTCTCTAGTAAAAATGTAAAATCATTCTTTTATAGAAAAATATGGCAGTACCTTGCACGTTGTAGTTCCTGTTTCATATTCTCAATTTCTGCCTTCATTGCAGGAGCTTGTTGCAAGTCTGCTGTAATTCTAGCCAAATTTTGGGTCATCGCTTGTGCCCGGTCTGTAAGTTCCTTCTTCTCAGCACTGAGCTCCTTAATATCAGCTTTAACTTGATGAAGCTCCGTCTTCATAGACTCCACCCCACGAAGATCTGCTTCCATCTTAACAGATTTCTCATACAGTTCTCGCATGGGAGCATCATTTTCTGCCCGTAAGGAGTCTGCATAGTGGGCCATCCGCTGCAACTCATGCTGGGCAGCTTCCAGTTCCTGCTTAAGCGCAACGTGGGTCGCGGCTAGCCTCTGGTTATCACCTAGGAGCCCTTGAATTTCTTGATGCTGAGCAGCAAGGCGTTCCTCGATTATTGCAGGATGAGGAGGAAGGGGTCCTCTGGGACCCATCCCAAACTGGGATTCTCGCATTTCCTCGATTAGTGCTGGATGGGGCATCTGTCCAAGCCCTCTCCCAAAATGGGGCTCGTGGACGGGAGGTGGATGTCCAGCATGAGGAACGCCTTTCATTGGAAATGGGGGTCCGCGATTTCTTCCCGACATTGTTGCCTCTTAAGAATTCAGTAATACAAGATGCCTTGAGCACAGCTTAAAAGCTTTTCTAATGATCAAACCTAAATATCATTAAAAATCAACTTAAAACAAAGACAACAAGACCAAAAGACAGTTTCATACCATGGTTCTAATAAAATTCAGATAAGTCAAAATTCGACACAAATTTGTCTTCAGCTAGCCAAGCAATAATGTCTTCCAAAGAAACATATGTATGATCAGAAATCCATTTGTATCAGACACAAATTTGATAAAATTCAAAGACGCAATAAACTCAAAAAAGAACCCAATAGAATGAATAATTCTTCAAACAAAAAAATCATACAACCACCAATTTTTTTTATAAAAAAAATCACAGCTTCAGCATCAGTTTTGGTTGCTGAGAAAACGCATGAAAAAAATGCGGAATCAAAACCCATGGAACAGAAAAATTCACAGTTCCAAATTACTCATCAATCCGTGAAGAGGGTCCAGAACTTCCGATCATACATTACTCAGCTGACAGACGAACACCCAAGTTTTTTCCCGGAAAAAAACTTTCCGAGAAAATCGAATCAACCCAGCGAAACTATGAAACGTGTAAACTGACCTCAGAATCCGACGACTCTCGCGACGGTGAAGAGAATCCGACCGGCGGGAAAAGGGAGCTGAGATTCCGAGAAAACCCTAATTCAGAGTTCCTATCGAGAGGGACGAATAATGCGTAATTGCGTTCGACCGAAGCCTGTGGACTGAAATTCTCACTGTGGGGTCACAATGTAAATACGAAAACATTTGAGAACGATTGTAAATACTCAAACTTGTAGGCATGATAATGTAAAAATATGGGTTGGGCCTGTAGAGTAACTAACGTGCCAGCCACTAAAAATTGGTTAGAAGTCGGAGAAAAGCCCACTTTTAACCATTTTTATGACGCAAATTAATATATGATAAGTCAAAATTACTTTTATAAAATTTTAAAAACCACTCTTATGTGATACATACACTACTAATAAGTCAATAATACTATTTAAAATTCAAGCTAATTCATCTATTTGAAAATTATTAATAATATTTGAGAAATTCCTCCCAATTCTCATTTGTTTTGCACATATATTATAAGGAATGATAGATAAATACACGAAAAAGAATAATGTAACTGTAACTCTAATATACCTAAATATTATTTCTTTATGGCGCACTTAAATTAACATTATCTTTCATCCATGAACCTAGTTTAAAAAATTAATTTCTGATTTTTTGTTAAATATTTTTTCCAAAATACCCTTTATGTTAAATATATATCCTTTGTATTAAAAAAAATTGTCTCTGCTCATCCATCTTTGATTCAGATCCATTTATTGGAATCATCATGTTAACATAAAAATATTAAAGGTAAAGTACACGTAATAACGCTTAAGTATGACAAAAGACATATAGCTATACTCATAAATAAAATGGAAATTTAGCCTACAGAAATTTCAAAAACGGATAAATAGAAAGAACCACTAATTATTTGGATGGAAAAGTTAATTTTTTGAAGTCAAAAGACAAAAATACCCCTGGTCATATTTCAAATTTTCAAATCATGTTATTTTTGAGTTTTAGGGGATTTTTTGGTTTGAGATTTGGAGTTACCATGAGAACCTCTCACCGGCTTGCCTCCGGCCGGCCTCTCCCTCCTCGCCACTGACCGGAGGCTCGCCGTGATTGTCGCCGTAGATATTGATTCTCTAGTTGAATTCTTCCTATTTTGTTGAATTTGAACCTCAATTCTCGATTCTCTAGCTGGTTATGATTAGTGTGCTAATCAGTTGATTTAATCGTTGATCGATCTTCATATGAGTTCATAATAGATAGCTTTTTTTCTTCATTTTCTACAAGTACGACGCAAAATTGCAGAATCGAATTAGAGTATAGTACAGTAGAGAGGATATGGTTGCTTTGTTTGAGTTCATTAGCTGGATCATATTTAATTTCAGTCATGATTATGTGAAGAGCACTTACTGAATTTGATTTTTGCTTGTATGTGATCTTTAGATAGAAAGGGGAATTTACTATTCGATCTCCAAAAATAGAAATAGTGAGAATTCAAATTTATGGCTAAAGTGAGACACCATTGATTTTATCCATAAATGGAGGGATCAATGTTTGGGAAAAACAAAACTGACTCATGGCTCCGACGCCGAGCTCCGTTGCCTCCGGCGACGAAATCGTTCACAGCCTCCTGATTGTCGTCTTGATCATCACCATCGTGTTCACCGTGGCCATCAACCTCATCCTCCGCAGCCGGCCTCCCAATCCAGACTATTTTTGATATCTCTGGCATCGACCACGACCAGGAGGGCAAGGCCGGCCAGAGGCAAGCCAATAAGAGTATTTGAGGGTGAAGCCAAAACCCAAAAATGGCATGATTTGAAAATTTGAAGTCAAATCAAGAGCATTTTCATCTTTTGGCTTCAAAAATTAACTTTTTCATCTAGATAGTTAACGGTTTTTGCGATCTGTCCATTTTTAAAATTTCGGTGGGCTAGATGTCCACTTTTTTTTATGGGTATAGCTAAGTGTCTTTTCGTTATACTTAAATGTAGTTATGTGTACTTTATCCAAATATTAACTTTGTTAGTAGATGAAATGAGAAATGGTAACTCAAGTGTGTCGCAAAGATAAAGTAATATATGAGTATATTAAGGTTAGAAGTGCACAATTATGTATTATATATGTTGTGGGAAAAGTTTCCATTGGTTATAATTACAATGTGCACTGAATTTGGGTACAGTACAGTTGTAACTGGATTTTGTTACAATTTCCTTTGAGTTTCTGTACATTTATGACATTGTATTTGCTTACAGTTTCAAATGGTTTTGCTTAATATGATTAGAAACCAGAGTTTTAGAAGATATGAACTTGATGCAAACAAAAAATCGTAAGAAAATACGGTAGAAATACACCGACCACATCGAATATAAATCCTGAAAACAAGAACATATTGACCACACTCTTCTTAATTCATATGAAAAAAGTAAACTACATATGTAAATGAAGGTTCTCTACTTCGGTAACAATCCGGTCGACTTATCCGAGTTACCATCTCTCTCCTTACTCTTCACTGTACCCTCCTCAGCATCACTTGCCATTTCGAAACTCATTTATGAATCATTATCTAATTTACTTTTCATCACTTTTGTTGCTTCTCAACTAAATTTCACATTTTCACAATTCGCAATATCTTCCTAGTTTTTGCTATATTTTACTAATTCAAGTTTTGTTTTCGAATTGTGCTTCTGGTAAAAGATTTTTTTAACCAGAAACTGATCCGTCCGGTGGGTCGGTTCCAAAAGTAGGAGCAGAACCAGATACTCGGCCACGCTCATCCCTACTATTGGGATGAAACACATTTTAGTTACTATGTGGTAATAGCTCAAGTTTCCCTTCCAAATATAGACAATAAAAGTTGAACGATAAATTAAAAATATATAAATAGCTAAACTTAAAAACAAGTTCAAAATATTAGTTTATATTCTAGCAGTACATAATGACATTTACAAGCTGATTTTATTGTTATGACACTGTATCTGAACTAAAAATCCACATCATTAGTCCTTCCATTTCCATAATTCGCACACAAAGGCTCCAATCCTGCAAAGAAAGTGATGTTATTGGCATTATCAACTGAAGCTAGCAATGACAATACAAAAAATAGGACAACAGACCAAACTCAAAATATAAGCAAGAACATAAACAGAAGAGGCATAATATGCTTACAATTATGTGCACACATTGTTTAGAAAGTAGAAGAGATGCAATTTTGCTCTCATACATGTATAGCTCAGAAGAACTCATATAGTTCAAGAATTGCAAAACCAATAAAGGACTACAATGCATAATTCTGCACCGCTATCTTAAACACAGCCAGAGAAGAAAGAGCGTGGCACTAATTTTCAACTCAAAATTAGGATTAAACACACAAGATCGAAGTACTCTTGCTTCAAAACTAGAACTATATCTCGGGCTGTTTAATAAAACACCACTACCAAAAAGATAAAAACATGCAAGTTTTTTTAACAAAGAAAACCGACACAGGGTCTCTGGATCCACAACCATTAAATGTGTAATATCCAAATTCTTGCTCAATTACCTTATATATAAGCTAGGGATCGGTTTAATAATTGATGAATAAATGGAACATCAATTTGCCATATCACCAACCTAGTTCTTTCCTACTCCATTATTCTCATTCCCTACAACCAGTAAATTGTCCTTTTCCAGTTCTGGACTCAACAATTTACCTAAGTTGGATACCCTAGGCTAGATTTTAATCAATCACCTTAAATGGGCAAATAATGAGTAAGTATCATTACCGATTTCTCCTAATTCGCCAAAAACTACAAACATATCCATGCAGCAGATATATGACAAATAATCTTAATGTATATTCAATAAAAGACAGCTAAGGTAACAACAATTCACTACCAATCTCCATTTTCATCACAACAAAAATGTTTTTTTTTTCTCAAGGACAACATTGTCCACTACATGCCATTGCCAACCAACAAGACTGAACATCAACACTCTGCAAAGCTGAAAAGTTGTGAACTTTCATATCAACCCAGAAAATCCCAAACACCCTTTTCGATTCTGGATCCAATGGTGTAAAGTTTTCATACATAAAAAAATAAAATCTTGAGGCATGTATACACAAAGGAGTTCAATTTACTAAATAATTTATAGGTTATAATTAAGCTAACCAAAAGTTAATTGAAATAATAAGAACTAATTAATGAGCTCGTGTCAATAAATAACAAAAACACACAGGCAATAATTGAAACAAAATCAGTAATAAATTGAGGATCAAAGGCGAGAAAATATCTACATACCGTTGAAGACGGTGATTGAAATCACGATTCATTTAGTTGAGCTGAATTGAGAGGATAATAGCAAAACCCACATGATTTATATCATTTTTGCGTGAATGATCCACAACCATCGAGCTGATGACGAGATCAGGATCATTGCACGCAAAAATGATGCGAATCGGACAGGTTGAGGAGGTAAGACTCTGGATTCTGTGCTGCTCGCACCAGAGAAACACAGATCAATCTGATCTCTGGTGATTTTCTGAGGCACCAAGCATACACAACGGCTATACATACATATATATATAAGCAGTGCCTGGTGTGTTTGGTTGCTAGGGTTTTAGATTTGGTTCTGATGAAGCGGCAGAGAAGAGAAACTGGTGTGCGTGCACGGTGACGTGGAGCCTCTGCGTGCCACGCTGGCAGTCAAAATTTGACTATTCAACGTCACAAAATTACAATTTTATAATCAAGACATAAAAACGGCTTGGATTGAGCATCTATCTATTAGACTAAGCCTACATTTTTAGACAAATACAAAAAAAAAAAGTTAACACCCATTTCCTAATTACTGAGCAACGCCCAAATTATGCCAACCATTCCACGAAAATGCATCAATCATCCACGAGTCACAAACAAGTCTATAGCAACGGTTTCCAAATTCACCGATAATCACTGCAACCACATCCAAAAAGCTCCGCAAAGAATCCAAAAATGTGAACGAAACAAAATTGAGCATATACGCCGAAGTGAGTTGTGAGGAGGAGTAATTACCATAATCATTAACTAGTTCAAAAGGATTAAACGAGATATTATAAACATTTTATACCAACTTTAACTATGTTATGTTATGAACGTTATACTTTTACTAAACATTCTATCATCAAATTATGGTCGTTTAAAATGTACACCATAATAAACTGAAAAAGGTGTCATAGTATACCCGGTCTATGAACTGAAATTTTATCTTTAGAGGACGAGAAAACGTATATGAGTTCTCTGTTATATGATTTGCCCACCAATTTTCTACATAAACACTAACAACAAAGATCCTGGTTTTCGGTTGAGAGGTGACCCAAAAGGCCAAAACCTAGAACCAGATTCAGACCCAAACCCACATTTCTCTTCAATTCATACAAACGGGGAAGACACTCTCACTGCTACACCACATTGTAGTTTATTTCTTTTTTACGTTCTCCCCCAGCTTCTTCTATTTTCAATGGCGACTCTGACGTTTCTCCTCTTCTCCGCATTACCATTTTCCGGGCCCATCAGGCTCTGATTTCACCTAACCTCTCTTTGAAGCTCTCATTTTTCAGCAATCTCATTCCTTTCTCCTTCTGGGTTCGCCATGAATTAGGTGAGCTAGTGTATGCACACTCCTCTCACCTTTTTGGCATACCTGATACTATAAATTTTTGCTTTGTTGATTAATAGTATGTGAACAAACATATAGGAAATTTGGGTTCTTCCCATTTTGTGAATGGTTTTGGTATTGCATTGCATTGCTTGTTCTGCTTATGGTGTGTTTTTTGTCTTCTAGGTAGTGCTTGTTTTGTACATTGGTGTCTCTGTTTCTTATACTGGGTGAAGAAGACATTGCAGTCCTGGTCTCCAGCAATACTGGATGATGCTTGTGATGTACTCTCAACAACAACCCCATAGAGTTTTACATACTCAACAAATAAATCACTCAAAACTTGTTTGAC
>JAYMTQ010002413.1:0-11523 GCA_036897385.1 Geranium incanum
GATTGTGACTTTCAATCGATAATCTATCGTATGGGAGTTTATGTTAAGCAGGTCGTATGAGGGTTTGTGACCTTCAAGGCCTATCCATATGTTTTCATGTCTATCTACCAAGTGTTTTTTTCGTTTTAATCATGGATATACATATGCATGTGTATGCGTATGCGCGTGGTTATTCTGTGCAACACACATGAGCGTGGTTTGGGTTTACATGTTTTTTGAACTGGTCAAACATGGTAAATTCAGTTTTCTTAAGATTATATAAGAAATTATGTGATTAACATGGCATTTATATATTGGCGTGTTTATATAAACTGCATGTTCACATTAAGATTATCCATATTATATATTTCTTAATTAATTATGGAATTTAGAACTGCTATCCTTATTTGTGTAGAATAAAGTAGTTATCTGCAAGTCTTTATTAGGCACGTCTATATTTGCTTTTGATTGGTTGCAGTTGCAGAGGTGTAGTTGTACATATCTTCTCTTATTTGTATTATTGAATAAATATGATTTATTTTGTGATAATGCATAATCTTTGAAATTCGTTGCAATATATATTTGTAAAAGCCATATATTTAGCTTTGCGTTTACTTGGCCTGATTGTTTATTTATATCCTTTTATTTAAAGTACTGGTATGCCTAAAAGTTGCACAAACTGCCTTGGGTTCTTGTTTTAGTTAAATGAGTAATAATTACTTTATAAAATTTCAGTTTTGACTTTGAATATGTGATGTAGAAATCATTTAATTGTTGCAAATATTGTGTTTCAATTGATTTGATGCCCTTTTGTTTTTCTATTTTAATTGAGAAATATTGGCACATGTCCAAGGACGGACTCATGGTTTTGGCTCGTTGTTTCTGGCTATGGATTACATAGATGCTTTTGGATCTTTCCTACGTATGGTTGGTAAGTTTATATACAATCTGCATGTATATATTGTTTGTCTTTGACTTAGTTAAACACTGGCATAAACATGGATGTGTGAGACATAATATATAAGTGTTATTTATTCAAGTCCTGGAAATAATTTGAGGGTAAGATATAATAATGGATATCTGTATCTATATACATACATGTATGCGTGTGATGTACATGTACGGTGGTTTTGCGCAATTGTTGGGAAAACCTTATATTTCATTAATTTGTTCTCATTGGTTATTACTAATGAATTTTGAATTGGAAGCATATCTTTGAAGGGTGGAATTTCCTTCATTTATAGGTTTTATACTTATGGTTTTTGTAGCTTATAAATTCAAAAGCTTAATTCCCTTTTCCACGGAGATATGAAAATATTGATATATATTGCAATATGTTAATTAATTGTTAATTGAGACGTTGCATATGCGCTGTGGAAGTCATTGAATTATTTTTGAATGGTTTGCTTTAAAGGATTGTGTTATTATGGTTGAAACTGTTTGTTGTTGTGAATACAAGCAAATCGGTTTATCTCGGGACATTGTCATACATAGACATTTATGTTTATGTTTGTGATTCATAGTCGGATGCTAACATGATGTCCATGTTGATTTTGCTTGAACAACCTGATTTGATTATAATCGTTTGTTTCGATTCATAAAGTATCCGAACAAAGTTCGAAAAGCGGTCAGGTACAATTCTGCTCAGTCGACGAATCTGATTCGCTCCAAACGAAATTCTTCTGGTCAGAATCAAGTTTCAGCATAAACTACAAAGTTGTAGAGGACGAACCAAGGAATCCAGTGCAATCAAAATCAAAAAATTTCCATGTCTGCAACTCCAGTTACACTATCCGGACAGCAGCGCTGCAGAGTGGAACATGTTGCAAATTATTGTTTATGTTTCAGTATAGTTCCATTTTAATCTTGCTTATCGTTTATGGACTAACCCGGTTGTCTAACAAGATTAAGATTCATTATGTGTTGTGTATCAATCCATAGATGACGAACAAATAAATACTTATTAGAAATTGTCTTGCAATAACTTTAAAGAGAATGTGTTGTGGAACATATATATGCTCATGAACGAGAACTTGAGGTTACTGATATAGGTGTTGCTATTCCTTGCAAACACAACGGTGACCAAGAAGTTCGGTAGATGAAGGTTACACGAGTGGCTTATATGGATGGAGAGACTAAAGAAATGGAACCAAATTGTGATTGGTATAATTTGATTTGACATAATCGTTCAAACATATTATGACCTATTCTATTCAAGTGATGGTCAAATAGTTCTCATTACTTGATTAATTGATCTAGTTTCTATATGAAACACGTAAAGACGATTAAGTCAATGTTACTATTTAATCGATCTGTTTCTAAGTGAAAAACGTAAGAACGATTAAACGGAAAGCTATGATGTGTGATTCTAGTTCGGTTGATCCTGTTCAATATGAGAATACAAAAGGAAAAATTGAACGAACACAAGTGGTTAATCGAAACCACTTAGAGTTGGTCTATTGCAAGAAGACATGGATGAATTGAATGAAGTCAATTATTCAATTGGAATGTGTTGGATAAATTGAATGATGTCAATTATTCAATTGAAATGTGTTAAACCAAGTTTAGTCAATTTGGTATGTGAAATTGAAATTAATTATTTAATTGATCAATTCAAAAATGGTATTCAGAAAAAGCAAAAAGATCGAATCTTTGTAATTGTAAAATCTCGAAATTGGAATAGAAACATTCTTTTTTCTTACATTGAGAATGCAACCATCTCCGATGACACTGTCCTTGATCAGTGCTTCGGATACGAGGGTCGGTGGCAGGTGACGTGGCATGGTGTAGATCGGAGAGTCTCTGTCGTAGAAGCTGATAAAACACAATGGAGCAGCGCTTTTGATTTAGTTGATGAGACCTTAATATTTGGGTTAAAAGATGTTAGGCGTTAATCGGGTCGGTAGGGCCTAAAATTTATTTTTGTAAAATAAGTATATAAAGCGCACAATTGTATGAAATCAGTTCAATAATGATTACATATTCATGGGTGTTTGAGTTGTTAAAACTACAAACAGGTAAAATTGGACCGGACCAAATCAGACCAAAAAACCAAAACAATTTAAACTAATTCAGTTTGGTTCATTTATCGTAAAAATCAAAATTGAACGTGTTCGGTTTCAGTTTATATCACTAAAATCATCATAAATCAAATTAATAATCGGTTGGTTTGGACATGTGACCCATTTTAACAAAACAAAAAACATCTGGAAATAAAATAATTGATTCGAGTAAAATCTACCCAACATAATTGAAAATCAACTAGTTCAAAACAAAATTTTGATTTGATTTCAGTTTATGATTTTAACCAGTTCATTTGAGTTTAAAGCTGAACCATAAACAACCTGCCTAGTGCTACCAGGCCATTTGTTTGACATGCCTAATCACTAACAAATCACTCTATCAATTTAAGGTATCCGATTTCATGAAATCGGATCAGTGTTCTAAAACTCCCGGAAAAATGAGTAAAAGGAACTCACTTGAACGCCATGTTTGACCTTTTAGGGCTCTCCATGTTAGCTTCATAGAATGCTTCAATGCTCCTCATGTCCTCCCAATACCCATCAAACAGAAAAGCCTGAACCTGATCCTTGCACAATACCAACAACCTCAATTTTTTTAGATTTGGAGGATCAAGAAACAATGTGACATGACAGAACCATTTTGTTTTGTACTTTAGTTGTCTGATTCTAACCTTCATTCCTATGGATAATGCACCTGGTATCACTTCACTCTTGAAGTCATTGGCTTTTGGTAAATATTCTCTCAAAAGCTCCACCATTTTATCTCTGTTAATCAGATAAATCCCCATGCTCGAGTGGTCACTACAATCGATCAAATCATTGGATTTTTTGGAGATTTCTTCCTGAATAAGTAGTGCAACATAACTAATAAATTTTAATAAATGGATAATTACAAAAAATTGCTTCCTGGTATCATATATTTTGCAAAAATGTCCACATAATAATGCATTTATTACAAAAACCTATCCTAAACTTGTCATTTTCTTTTATACGGTTAAAGTTAGATTGAAAAAAAAAGAAAACACTCTTCAAACTAAAAAATGGTATTTTTTTGTGAGCAGCCCTGGCGTAATAGTCCAGGACACTCCTTCCTTAACCTCGGCAAAGATTCGAGTCTTGCTGCCTTACGTGGAGAAGGGCAGTTTCCGACAAATTTTTATTATTAATAAGTACACATTACCTTTTTGCAAAAATATGATGATGCAGCGCATACTTTTTACACTTTTCCGAAAAATTATATTATAATCAAAGGAATATACTAGACTGTTTTAATCGAGTGACAATTATGTCATTTTGGTAAGATTAGAGGTGAGTGACTTGCATTTGAATATTTAACTCATTTTATGTCGATTGTGACGGAGTTTGAGGACATTTTTTTGCTATTTTCTCTTTAATAAAGCCCATTTGATAGATGAAGAAAACTTACTGGCTCGGACTTTTGTCTGAACTCAAGAACTTGATTTTCAGAATTTACTTTCAAAAACCCAAAACCGGGATCTTGATTCCTCGTATCCCTCAAAGCAACAATGGTTATATCGGCATTGGTGTTCCTGTGAGCCTCGACGAGCCTCTGGTAGTCCATTTTGTAGAGATGGTGACCAGGAAGGACCAAAAATTCAGTCACAGGGTACTCATCAAGCACCCACAAGCATTTCCTTACCGCATCTGCTGTTCCCTGATATAGAAACAAAAATAATAATTCATATGCACACATATTGAGAGAATCACTATACAACCAAAGTATTCAAAAAAAATAGAGGAGTAATTGTAAAAAATGACGGTGTAATATCTTAAAGAATTATCGTATATTTTGTTAATCGCGAAACCTTATAATTGTATGCAATTGCACAGTTAATAACAATGTTAAAAAGTTCTGAATAAACAAAAGTACCCTTCAGATTTTGTTTCAAATTGCAGGTACAATTGTTTTTTAAGATTTAATTTATCATAAAAACTATTTGTAGTTATTTCAAGAATAGATAAATATGATTACATTTTTAGGGACAGTTATGTCATTTCAAACAATTGAATGTCACGTGACTTAAAAGAAACGTCTTTAGTTTTGCTAATAAAAAAAGTCACATTTGTGTGCGACTCATTTTATGTCTGGTTTGATATATTTTAACGGGTTCCCGGCAATATTTTGTATATGGTAACTTCTTGTAAAAGTGGGAGGTCACATGACGTGCACGTGCCCATTGTTCGTCTTGTTTTGACCAATTTTGAGAAATGGTGTAAAATTTATGATGACAATCAGTTAAAATTTTGGATAGTTGACGACAATATTTTCTAATTAACAAAACATAGATGATTTCGTGCAAAAGTGAGATATTACACCGCTAGTTTTTGCAATTATTCAGTGTTATTTATACCTGAAACCAGTCCTGGTCTTCAGGGCTCTGATAAGCAGCAATGACTTCAACAAAGCCTTCTTTGCCAAGACCCACCCCAGAGTAGGCTCTGGAGAGGTGAGAGTTGAGAGAGGTTGAGTTGAATTGTGTGAGAGCATATATCTTGTTGATGTTGCTGTTAATGCAGTTGCTCCCTACACAATCCACAAGCCTGTAATTTGCTGCTATTGGTATGGCACCTTCTGATCTTCTCTTTGTTAGTGGGTATAGCTTTGATTCTGACCCATCTCCAAATATTATGGCAGCCACACTCTGTTCACGTATACCCATTATCAAGATGTTAATATAATACTAATAACACGCGTTGTTGTTGGATATGTCTTGAATCGATTATGATCTCACTGAGAATAGTTAGTATGACGATCTCGCTAGGGGCTTGGGGTGTGAAGAGGTTCCCGACCCATGATTTGATATGTTCGGAATTTGTCAATGCCTGGTTTGGGTCGCATATTAAATTACAGAGGCCCATGACCCACGATATGATATGTTCACGTTTTGGTATTCTGGTTTGGACCACTTATTAGATTACACATTTTGTGTCTCTTTTTCTATTGGAATTTGATTATAATATTATAAGTATTATATTATGTAACCGAGTTGAAGTACTTGGTGATTGTATTAGCTTGTGAATGTTGTCACCACATTGTGTGAACCACGTTGTTGAAGCCCGATCTACCTAAAACCTCAAACTGATAGGTGACAATCTAGATTTGTTGTTTAAGCTAGTGAATGAATCCACGTCCATTCAATGTGAGATATCACTCATTCTCACGTGCAAGTCGAGTAACTCAGAGGCTTGATGCGTGACCATGGTATGACAAGGAGGGTACGTTTAGATCTAATGCCAAAGTCTAATACTATGTTAAATCTCGACCTACCTAAAAATTCAAACTGATAGGTAGAGATCCACTTGTGATTTAAACTAGTGAATGGATCAACATTTTTCTGATGTGAGACTTAATACACCTATAAGTTAGTGCTCGTGTCATTGTTGATTGCTTATTTCACGTTACATCTTTCTCGTTATAACAACCGTGTACATGATTATTTCTTGACTCCAATCCTAGTGACCTCAAGAACCCATATTGAAAATCTTTTTGTTAAAACAAATAAGGTACATTACCTTATTCAAAGGAGGGAAGGGGAAAACAGGATGTTGGTACTGCACTGATCTTGATGTCAACAATCCTGCACCAATACTTGGAGGAGTCACTGAAGGAGGAGGCTTCAATGGGTGTTTCTGATTCTGACTGCTGGAGGATCCTCGAGCCCTCAAAACATGATATTTTCCAGGGAAAGTGACAGAATGTGGAAGAGAAAGTTGATAGCTCACCATGACAGAAAGAGCAGAGATTTGGTGCTTGTAGCTATTTTCTGCAAATTATCTTGTCAATGGCTTTTGGGATTTAATAGATAGGTTTAGAGGAGAATATTTAGATTTCTTCTTCCTCATGGCTTGGGAGAGAAGTGATGGAGCTTGCAATGACTGCTTGGTGTTCTTTAATATTAGTACATCACAATTCATGTGCCTGACAAAATCTTTGTCTGTGTTCTTATGTTTTGTGTTTAACTTTGATTCTAAGCTTCCTACTACCCTTTTTCTCTTTATTCTTTGGTTAATTTCATGCATTTTGTTTCCCATATTATTCATTATTAAAATTAAAGAAAAGCCACCATTGCATTGCACCATGGCCTACCCTCAGATTTCACTCTTCTGAGGAATCAAATATAGAAAATAATGTTTTTGATGGTATATTCAGATTGCCCTCTTCTTCCAATCATTACTGTCCATAATAAGTATTGGGGTTTTGATAAATCTTGTTTAAGCAAGCAAATAGCTGTCAGGGGCAATATGGTCATTTCCTGTTGGAGAAAATGGAGCTTGAATGGCTTTTTCCCCAATGTGGGGGCAGTTTGGAATGAAGTGGTTTTGAAGGTAGGGATTTTTGGAGCCTTTATTACAAGAAAATACTATGATATGAATATGAACAAACACATGCTAATATACATTTAAGGTTGGATGTCTCATATAAGGGTTCTATCATAAGTCCCGACTATATATCTATCCAACTAGCGTCTATCATTTGTTAGAAGGCTGCATATTATTACAGATGTATGCTTGTCTAAATACTTTAATTCCGAGTATGATAACTAGGGTTTAAGTCACAACCACGTTATATTGCGTTCTCGATAAATTGGCAGAGTTTTAGGACAAGGATCATCAATGTCAACTAAAAATGTCCCTAAAAAGCACAAATGATGTATCCATAGGTGTAAGTAACAATTCATGTTGAGTGTAGGTAGCAGAAACTTTAGAGCCCTCAGTACCATGAATCCATCAATCAAATGCAAAGATCTCACAGACAAGCTTTTGTTCAGTTTCTCACTTGCCAATAAAAGAATAACCTGAAAACCTAAATGGAGAGAAAAGTCTGCAATCTTTTTCATCAAGCATTTGTCATATGCTATCTACAAAATGAATAATATAAAATTCAATACAAAATGAATAATATAAAATTCAATAAAAAATGAATAATAAACGAGGAGAGTCAAATTCTTCACACACACAAAAACGCTTCTGGTAAATGCAACTACTTCAAGAAACTGAAATATCATGAATATGAGTCCCGCTGCAATCCAGGCTTTGCCGATATTATTATAGAAAAAGGAACTCACAAATAGTATTATCAAAAGGCATATCCAGTAATAATACCAAAGCAATCAACAGAAACATTAACGGTAGCTTCACTATGGAGCTAACCTTTAGAAGCTCCATTGAACTCTCAACAGAAAGACTATTCCTCCACTATCCAATACGAAAACAACAACAGGTTTTTCTTGTGAAAAAATAATGTTGGGAAATGGGGATAGAATCTGACTCTGTTTGGTTGAGGCGTTACTGCAGATGGTGCTCGAACAAAGACGCCATCTCAATCTGCAAAAGAAGCCGGGCTGAACATGAAGCAGAATCATCTAAAGATATTTAAATAGCCCGGAATTTCACAAGGCAATTCATTGCATTAATTTAATCCATGGAAAGAGTATTTCATGGCTATATGCAATACCGTCTTTAGTTAATATCACTTAATGAACTGAAAAGCACCCGTCTGAAAAATTCTTGAAGCATAATTCAATTGTGGCTTATTCATACAGTTTTATTACTGAACATGACCTCATCATCAACAGATGCAAAAGTGGAGTGAAGTATCCACTTTCCCGATGCCTAAGGATAACTTAAGATTGTAGTTATCAATCTACTTACCGCGGTTAAAGCAGCTTCAGCACCCTTATTACCGGCTTTACCACCAGCTCGATTTAAAGCCTGCAATTATCACAACGAGCAGCAATTGCATATCAAATTTAGCAAGTCAAGGAAAAACAAACAAATGGCATATGCAATTACTATATGTATAATGATATAGGGGAACAGGTAGAAATTGATAATCATGACAGATACAACACATTAAACAAATATAGTAGATAAATATATGAATAAAACAACATTTTTATCAGAATCTGACAGCAAATGTGAATAAAATGGATATCGAATCTTATGCAGATAAAAGTCTAAAATGGACTGCAAATGGATATTACAACTTACCTGGTCCATGTCATCACATGTCAAGACGCCAAATATGCAAGGAACTCCTACAAATTATAAGGCAATTGTATCACCTTTCATTAATTAACCAAACATAAGATAAAAGGCACAAAGAATAGAATGAAGAAATGACAAATACACAGAGATTTTTTGTCCAGAATCATTTAAAAAATAGCATGTGATATTTCTATATCACTAGCACATATTCAAGTGCGGGCCACTCTGCCAACGCAGTACACATTTTACAAAATTGGTTTGATGTATATAGTACATCCCTGATCCATCTACTTGTTTAATGCGTACCTCATTTAATAGACCCACCAATTAAATTAAAAGAATAAAAGTTCTGGTTCAGTCATTTTTAGACCATATATATGTTACCTACAATATGTTTTCAAGTACAATATGAAAACATATATCCGTCTAAGGGTAAGCACCTTCAACATGTCTACAAATTACTGAATAGACAATTCGAGACAATCAATCATCCACTCTTTACGGGAATCAGTTCAATTATATTTTAATACTCATAAGCAAGACGGCATTTACTATCATAATTCTGTCCCTTCGGGGACATCCGATAAAATTGGAACTACACTATCATAATTCTCCAGGAAAGCTTGATGAGTGAACACTGTGATAGGTCGAAAGAGTGCAAGATCAAAGCAAGAGTGAGTAGCAGACAATATGAAATGTGAGAATGGCTTTTAGTACATTTACAATAATGTTGCTCTTGAATAAGAGTTTTTCAACTTGCATACTAGTCACCAGACATATAGGACAACAACATACATAAACACCCAGTGCATCACAAAATAATGTAAATACCCTTCAAGAATGACACCAAAACTGAGATGCATTAGCTTTGAACAAGTAAAGCTGTGACTTTATAGCAATTGAAGTGTGACTAAAGCTATTATGTAGGAAAACCATAGAAAACCTAAATTTTTTTCAGAAGAAACTAAACACCAACCTGAGTTTAAACCAGCTGAAAGTACTCCGGATGCCGCTGAATTGGCAACAGCGTCATAATGGGTAGTGTCACCTCTTACCTACTCGTACAAAAGTTTCTTCTTAGATAACGTATAAAGTAACACCCATTCATTTACCAGGGTAAAATGTAGAGAAACCCCCTTTGACCAAAGTACATAAATCAGAAGGTAAGGTAACAGGAAATCATACCACAGCTCCAATACATATAACCGCATCATATTTTTTCGACTTTCCAAGCCTCTCTGCAACAACAGGAATTTCGAAGCTACCAGGTACCCACACAACCTGAAAAGACAACACAACAAACATTTCCGCCTCGTTCAAAGTTGCAAGTTCAAAATCAATAGTTAGAGATCAAGTTTACAATCTAGGCCACATAATTAACAAAATAAAAAGACAATCATCATAAAGTGGGATTTGGGGGTGTCTACATACATCAACATCTTCGTCTTTAACCGAATATTTCCTAAAGGTATCCAACGCCCCCTCGAGCAGCAGCTTGGTAACAACCTCATTAAATCGAGCAACAACCTTCAGAATGGAAGATTGTAGAACATCAACAGTAAGAACCAGTAAGTCAAACAATAATCAATACAACAAATTGAATCCACCTGAGTGGTTATAGTTCCCAATTTGGATTCTGAATCATAAAATTGCTTTTCCACTCACAACATTTCCACTAATTAGCATAATCATGAAGCTTAAGGTGATTCCCAACAAGAAAAAAAACGATTCCAATCCAGTTAATCAAGAAAACCGAATGATTCTGATCATATAACTGACCACAGCAAAACGGAGACCCTCCGTTTTAGTAACGGAACCCTCCAATCGCCGAACAGCAAAAGTGCGAGATCGAGACTTGCTCTCAGCTGCAGTTACCATTTGAAACCCTGCAATTATAGAAATGTGTCGAGTAAATTTTCTGAGAAGCCAAACGAAACCTACAGAATATGAAAAACTCGAGCGAGGAACAACGAATCGACCTTGGACCGAAGCACCGATACAATGAGGAGTAGCTTTGCTACAACTGAATAATTGGCGACGGTGTGGTTGTGGGTATGGATGATTGGGCGATGCGACGAGAGAGTGTTGGTGGCTGGAGATGAAGGTCTTGGTTGAAGCAAACGACGCCATTTTCGTACGGATCTTCTCTGAGAATCGAGTCCTCGTTTTGTTGTTCCTCCGGGAAGATAGAGACTGAGTACAGTGGTCGTCGCTCAGTAGGTTTTATCTAAGGGCCTGTTTGTTTGACACAAGTTAGCTTTCAGTAAAATCTCCGGAAAAAATTGAATAAAGATATGTTTACTTTCACTATGTTATATTTAGGAGTAATTCCACTTCATTACCTTCTATTATCGGAGTTACTCAATTTACTAATTTTGTTTTTATTTCACCGTCCATAACATCGTTAGTACTGAGGGGGTGTATTCAATTACGATTTTAAATGATTATGGATTCTTATAATTCTATAGACTCTTTCAAATCTATAAAGAGTCTTGATGATTTTAATGGAATG
>JAYMTQ010002414.1:0-11521 GCA_036897385.1 Geranium incanum
AATCTCCTCGAATAGTGTTTGGTGAATTACACCGTTCTTATCAAATCATACAGTCTCCTAACACGCCAGTATTGCACGTTTAGAAGTTCTGAATATTTGCACAGAATAACGTCTAGCTGCTAAGGGGCAAGCTCTCAGCTTTTATAGCAGCTCACAAAATCTTGAGATGCCACTAGGGTTTTTCCTTTTCCTTCGAGAGGTATCTTGCCATACTAAAACGAATCCAGACGTATCTAGATGTATCTTGAGTTTCCTAACTCATATAGATCGAGAATATAATAAAGTAGTCAACTTTCGAAGATGTTCAATTAAAGACGAAAGCTTGAAACATGAAAACTTGAAAAACAAAAACTTGCCGAAAACTTAAACCGACAGAATGTGTTGTATGATGTCTTACCAGAAGTTGAAACATGTAGGTTGACATATTTTTTCGTACTAAAAAATACAGCTAACACTAATCATAACAATACATGTTATGACATTGTGGTTGTTTCTGTGTAATCTTTACTAATATTGGATCGTTCCACTACTCATCTGTTGGAGATGAACTCTATAGTTGTTTCTTTCCTTGTGATAGAAATAATATTAATATAAAAAGAATAGTTATCCTAACACTTTTGTTTATTTTAATTGAAAGTAGGTACTAATTGATGTTACTAATCTATGGTGTGTTGATAAATTGTTAATTAGGACATGTGATTTGATCCCAGTTCACAATTTGATGGATGAGACTAAACTTGCTCTTCAGTGATTATTCGGGATTGACCTGTATGTCTGGTTTTCAATATGTAAGAACAACTTTAATAAATATAAAGACCACAATTCTAAGTCGTCTGGATTCCAGTTCGGTTCTAGAGATTTATCTGTTATCATATCAGACCAAAAAATATTGAATCTTTTAAATTGTACTCATATATTATACCATGTTTTTTCTTATTGATGAAGATATATAATCAATTGGGTATAACATGAGCACAACACCCCAGAATCACATTGTATTTTACGATTCAAAACACATCAATGATTTTATTGAAAGGTAAATATAATTTCTTACCTTTATATAGATGCTGTGGTAGTGTGTGGGTTTCAGACTGTCTAGTCCCAGTTTTAATTAAGTCAATTGGGTTTGCCAAATCTTTGGCGGCAAAGACTATCGCGAAGTCATCATCTAATGCTTGTAGTTGCTGATATTTTGTGTTATCTTTGATCAGAATTTGTGTTTATATGGGAAAGTTATTCCATTTTAAAGAAATTTCTACGGCCATTAGTTTAATAAGAAATTTCTTCAGTAACTAGAATTCAGTGTTATGTTTCTGTTGATGAATTACATACAATAAGTACCTTGTAGATTCCAACTACATACAAAACTGTCTTTCTCAAACAGATATGATATTCATATATTTGCTTTCAATGAACAGACAGATACAATTGGCATTTATTTGTGAGAGCTTCTTCTCCATTACAGTTGTTTGAAGAGGTACATGACGGTATTTAGTTTTTGGCTTCTTTTGTTCGCAGATTTGAGCTTATCATCATCGGCACACCTCACTCTTGATTTCTGCAAGCCTCAACACGTGTTTGCTGCTTGTCACATAAGATCATAGCAACATTCATGGAACAAAAACGAATCATTAGCTTGGAATTAATGGTCAAATGTAATGCCTCGCGCTATTTTTATCATATACACAAATTTATACATTACGTGTTTAATTACTCGGGGTAGTAATAAGATTAGCAACTTCTCATTCTGCAAGAGTGCACTATTTAAGCATTTAACATACACCTAGTGATAGAGTATATAGACGGTCTCTTCCTACCGTACCTAAACCAAGTGCGAATTCAGACCTTTTCAATTCAACTCGGACCGTAGTTCCTTTTACGCGAATCAAGGTCCAGAATAGGGAATTTTTCAATCATGGACTCAAATCTATTGTCAAATCCTACTCAACAAGATATGCATGGAGGTACTTATGACAGGGCAGACCAATATGGTCTTTGACATCTTTTTTGGCAATGTTCCGTATCAACTCATTCAATGTTCTGAGACCTTTGAATTCTCTTTGATAATAATACCGAACCAACAAGAATGATAAGTAAAAATCGGTGCAAACGCCGGTTAACTTGGTCAAACCCGGTTAATTTTTTAAATTTTATTTAAAAATACTTTATAGTTGTTCTAATTGTTGGCAATAGTCATTGTCTATTCCATGAGGAATACTCACACAAGATGACTTTTAAAAAAAAACTTGTTATGTATGTTTATCATTGATTGAACTCCTTTCTCATACTATTTTTGCTTCAACTACGATTTATGCTCTTAATTTAATTTATTAAGTTGTTTGAAACTATTTTATTTTATTAAGATATTATCATTAGTACTCATTAATGTATCATATATGCTTTATACACCATACATCAATATATATTTTTTCGTGATATTATTTTAATTTCTCAAAACATCCTTATTTTTTGACTTGTAGAATTTTGGCCGATCCCGAGTTTCGGAACCTTATTATTATTATTATCATCATCATCATATATATATTTTCAACAAATTGAGTGCGGAAATTCAGTTAAGGTGATGAAATATGAGTTAGGCTATGATTTGAGGGTGCAGTGGAAGGATAGAGTGATTCCAAACTAAAACCTTAGATCAGAAACAACCAAGGAAGTCCAGAGGGATGAGATTATACTATTTTGGCATTACATTAATATTGGCCCCGTGAGTGACTACTTCTCATCATCTCTACACTAGACTTATCATTGCCTCCTTTGTGTCTCACTCTCACGTGTACCTACTACATTAATTTATGTTGCTAAAAACATGCCCAAGATATCTAGTCCACAAACCTGCAATGATCTCCGTCCCATTAGTCTTACCACAACACCATACAAAATCCTGGCTAAAGTTTTGACAGCGAGGCTCAAATCTGTAATTGAAAACATCATCAGCGATTCACAATCAGCGTTCATAAGTGGGAGGCAGATTGTGGACAACATCCTCATCACCAATGAAATCATCGACAAAATCAAGAGATCCAAAACACAATGCTCCATTATAAAGCTCGATTTTGAGAAAGCATTCGATAATATTCATTGGAAGTACTTAAAGACCATCTTGCAGAGGATGGGTTTTGGGTCGTGCTGGATTATGTGGATCTCAGGTTGTCTCGGAGCCCCTGCCTCCGTTTTGGTAAATGGTTCTCCCACTCAAGATTTTGACTTCTCTCAGGGCATTAGACAAGGTTGTCCTTTATGAATTACTGGCTGAATTTAGATTTTGAATAAAATTATTTAATTATGATAACTCCGTACCTTAGGTGATAATAACCATAGAAGCTTCAATCCAAGTTGCAAAGACTTTTTGTCCTGAATCTTTAAGTTGAAATAGTACTGTGTTCGTCACTAACTTGCGTAAGCCTCAACCTTCCCAAATTAATGATTTTTCTGTACCACGTACTCAAGTGCGTCTCCTTTCTATACAGGCTTTTTGGGCATGCACGTAAAAATAAATAAATGCTACTCTTTAACATCTAATCACATTTATTTATTTTAATGAAAAAGATACGGAAATCACTTCCAAGATCTCCCCTCACTATAAAATTCTTTTTTTGGAATTAATAAAAATAGTTAGATAAAGTATTTCGAGTAATATAATAATTATAATTCGGGTTATTACCATCCATAATTATCGAGAAAAGAGAAATTAACACAACAATAAAGCTTTCACTTTCCATTCACCTGGATTGGTTTATTCGGCTTCGGCCAGAAAAGTATCTATTTCCTGCATTCGATTATTTGTACTTCCATCTCAGCCGTTCAAATCAATCAAATCAGGTGGTTGTGAGCATCGTATTAATCATTCCCTGCACATGTCAGCCTTTTAATTCCACATAATTATCTTCTTAATCATTCCATTAAATAATCCTCCCTCTAATCTCCACCTTCCAGTCAGGCAAAGGTTAACGGTCCAGATGACGCTGTTTGTACTAAGCCGTTACAGACAGGTGACGTTAGTTAAAATCAGGTGGGACCCACATTTCAGCTCTCTCACGCAGGACTCATTTACCAGTATAAAGACGAGCTCTTTGCTGCTGTCTCCAAAGTCAGAATCCAATCCACCCACCAACTCGGCAACTCAGCGAGCGAGCGAGTGAGTTATCAAATTTATTGAAATGAGCAGTAACAGAAAAAAGCTCAGGCTTAACACGGTGGCGGTGAGCTTAGGCTGCAACTGCCGGCGGCCCAAACTGTCGTCCATCTTCAGCCCCAAGCCCAATAAGCTCAAGGCCTCCTTCTCCTCCTCCAGCAACAAATTGTTCGAGTACGACACCGTGACCACCGCCACCACGACGTTCTCGGCGTCGTCGTCGTCGTCGCAATTCTCCGAGGGGGAGGCGGAGGCGGAGGCGGAGGCGAGGAGGGTTCGGGGGTTCGGGAGGATCGGAGGGCAGAGCCTGGCCGTGGAGAAGGACTCGGACGACCCGTACCTCGATTTCCGGCAGTCGATGCTCCAGATGATCCTGGAGAAGGAGATCTACGCCAAGGAAGACCTCAGGGAGCTCCTCAACTGCTTCCTCGGGACAAGATCGCGAAACATCTGCGCCGAGTTTGAGGTTGTCCGTGACACGATTGTGGCGGTGGGCCCGGGCGAGGAAGAAGTAGCCGCGAGGTTGATTGGATCGTGCCCTCTCTGCCGAAGAGAGTTGTGATCGATCTTTTTTGTTTATTTCATTGTAATTGTAATTGGTTCGATTCTTAATTTCTGGAAATAAATATGTTTTTCTGTTGAAATTACGATTTTGTTCCTTGTTATTTACGCTATATTTGGGCAGTACACTGTTGGGCCATAAGGCCCATATCCATTATTTCCGTAACATCCATAATCCACTGTTGGGCTTGGCCCGTCTTCTCAAACAAAATATATGCTAACTAGAAAGCTATTGAAGCGAAAAATCATTCAATTATTAGATTTATTATAAAGCATCAAATTATCATTTAATGGGTACTTTTACAACTTTTTTTGGAAACAAACCAAATAATAAATAGCATAAATTACAAACGAAGCCAGATAGGACCGAAGCTCCTCCAAATATTATATTAAGGTTTGAACTCTGGACTTGAGTTTAACAAATGAGTTTTTGATAAGGTCTTAACTACTGAAAAAAAACTCAGTTGGTCTTTTACCACTTACGTAAATAAAACAATGTATATCATTTTTCTTTATCATTAAAATTTTAAAATAACATATAAATTAGAGGTCATTGCCATTTTGTGCGGAAATATGTCATTTTACCATAAATTTATGACATGCACGTTGGAGTTGCTAGATCTAACACATCAAAAGTTAAGTAATATTTTTATTACACAAGTTGTAGTCACACACACCCAGAGTTGTTGATGCATTGCGTAATTATTTACCGTTCCAAGACAGTCATTGCTAATATCCATAATTAAGGATAATTTAATCCCTGTTCCCGAAATCTAAACCATAACATTACATCATCGTCTTCACTACTTACACTTATTTAAGCAATAAAGTATCATATTCATAGAGAACATCAAAATTAATATGATTATAAAAACAAGTGGCTGAGTCCAAGCTTCGAAAGGCATTGCTAATACCCATAATGAAAGATAATTTATTTACAACTACCGAAATCTAAACCGTAATTAACATTACATCACCGTCGTCACTAATTAAAGCATTCAATTAATTACTAAATTCATAGAGATAAAAAATTAAAATGATTACAAATGAGAAAGCATGTGAAGTGAAATGGCTGCACTTCCCAAGCAACGTACTGTACAAGTAAGTGGAGAGCACTCATTAAACCCGCAACATGTTTAAAAAATGTACCGTTGGAGCATCTTTCAGTTCATATGACCAGCTCAATTTTAAGTCATTTGCTTTTGTGTTAACCAATTTATTTATTGTTTACTTTAACAAATATTTCTTTTCTCAATAATAATATTAGCCAGGGAATGGTTTTAGCTCAGGTTTAAGGCGACATATTTGCGATAAAAAAAATTAGGAACTTTGTTTTTGTTGTGATTTTATTTAGCTCGAAAAATAGTAACTTAACCGCGATGAATTGTACTAAAACTGTTGTTTACATTGATGCGCTGTTGTCAATGGTCATGTATCCTAACATTTTGGCACCGCACAAGCCACAACAGCAAAAAAAAACCTACAAAATTTCTGAACTGACATGTACACATACTAAGACAAAGAATTAAATAAAATATATTGGTATTCGAAAAATACATTTCCCTTATTTTATCCGAATAAAGTTTAATTTTTAAACATTTCATCTAAAAATGTGGGTATGAAACTATTATGATATATTTTTTAAAGACATTATAATTTATAGTCTGATAGACAATATGACAATAACTAACTTAAACTATTCAACAACTATACATAATTTACATAACTTTTGAAGGATTTTCGTGTATGTAAAGATTGCTACTAGTACGAGATTGTAAACTTTTTATTTGTTTATTTTTTTTTATAAAAAATTGGATTTCCCTCCCCTCAACGTATGATAAAATTTTGATCATCTTAGATCAGTAGGGTTCTATGTATTATTATGTTTATCAATTATTGCATAGTTACACAATTCCTCTTATTTTGAGATTTTTGGATTGCCCATTCAATTCGGATCAATATATGATTGAGAAGATTATGGTACATATATTATTGGAAATGGTCCTACTCTTCTCATATGTCCCATCAGAGAATCTCCCATTCTTTGTTCTATGATTGCTTTCCCAATTCCCAAATCCTTCCATCAGAATCTTTCATTAATCACCAATTCATTGAAAATAAATTAAAGGAAAAATTACAAAATAAATTATGTTTTTTTTTGTACAAACTCTCATTTCACTGTACTTTCACAAAAACTCTACCATACTCATTTTTATTTTCGCAAAAACTCTTCCTTGCACGTATTTATTTTTACACTGTCTGTGCAAATTCGTAAAAATTAGTGAAAGTGACACTCAAATGTACTAACTCAAACATTCAGCACTTAACTAGTGACACTTCCGTTAATTTTCACGAATTTATACAAATTGTGCAATGTAACACGAGTGAATGAGATTTTGTGGAAGAAAAACAATTATAAGAAGTCTTTTTGTAAGTTTCTTTAAATTCAATATCAAATTAGTGTATTTTTCCAATGGTTTTCTTATAAACATTAATGTGGCAGATTTGTTATGATCTGCAACAATTTTTTCCTTTGACCAATTTGAGTATCATTCACCTTCACCGTCTCTTTTTGGATAAAGGACAAACTGTGCACAATTATTTTTTATCATCAAATTTACTGTTAAAACATTATTGTTGTTAGTTTAGATGGTCCGTGAACTTATTTTTGTATTATAAGTTAAGAAATGACAATATCTTCAATTATTTCCTTAAAAAAAAGACAATATCTTCAATTATTGTAAGTGAGTTGTTCAACTTTAGCATATGTTATTATAAATTAAACATTTTTTCGAGGGAAGCTCTAATACCATATTAGAATATCAACAAAATTTAAATAAAAATAAAATAGATAATTTAGAAATCAAATGTAAATAAAAAGTCATTTTAATTTTATTGTGTGTGATTATGGATATTTTTAGATTATCAAAGTTTTTATGTACATTGGACCAATTCTCTTGTGTCGAATCAAAATTTTAATTTAATTATGGACAACTTATTATATCCTAATAAAATAAAAGGAAATGATAAAAATATGACGTATACTTGGGGTTGCTCAAAATTAACCGGAAATCGGGAAAGCCGTCCGAAGCTAGAACTGAAAATATCAAAAATGGAAGAAATTGGTCTGGTCTTAGTTTGTAAACTTAAGAACCGATAGAAATTGATTTTGTTCAGGTTTAGTTAGTACAAAATCATAATTAACCGAATAAATCATAGATGGTTTAATAGACTTGATATCAACCATATATTGATCTTTACAAATCAACGACCCTAAGTCGTCTACGTGTAGCTGATGAAGATCTGCATGTTGGTTCCCAACAACACCGCTCATGTGCTCTCTGAGGTTGACTTGGTAAAAACCACCTTTTTCTCTTATCCTATTCGCAAGGTTTTTAGGGTTTTATCAATTGTGTAAGGGGTTTTGAAATCGTGACCTTCTCGAACGAGAAATGGATGACCAACACAATCGAGGGAATGAACGACCAAAACCTCGACTGACGCAACATCACCGTCAACGAGGTCAAGTCCAGTGGAAGTGAGGTTGTGGTGGATATTGTGGATCTGATGTAGGAGAATATGGAGGAGGAGGTGGTGAGGGTAGTGGAATGTTGCATTGGTGACGGATGAGGTTACAGTGGTGAATCGATTTTGTTTTCTTTCCAAATTTTTTTACTGATTTCTTGTAAGCGTTTGTAATTTGAACTTGAATTGGAGGAGAGGTACTTAAATTTTCTAGTCTTTTATTAATTTCTCGTGAAGTTTTGTGGTTTGAATTTGAATTTGAGAGAAATGTTTACGATTTTACTCAAATTTCTAGCTTGTGTAGTGTACATAAGCTGGTTTGACTAAAGTAGTTCGGTTTGTATTAAAAATTGGTTAATAAAACCGATGGATTAATTTTCGATCAAAAATTGTGTATCGTGAGGATCGATGATTATTGGAAATTAGTAGAGAGCATCTAGAGTTTAGAGAGACCAATAGAAACTAAAGAAAAGTGTGGTCAGTGGTCACATCACACGCAGAAACCAGAAAGCTATGCTATATTTCACTTTTTCATGGAAAAGACAATACATCACGTGGTCTTTCTTTTTCACAACCTCACCCATTTGGAACCATCACATCTTCACTTGCCACGTCATCATCATTCAGTTCGGTAGTTGACAATATTGTCCGCTAGAACTTAAGTTGCTGTTTGGCTGGCAAGATATTCACTTTTCAAATCAAGTATTGTGTTTTAGTGGTGAAATTTAAAAACAAAGTGATACCTAATTATAGGATGATGTAAATTTGCTACACTTGATAATTAGAAAATAATACCTTAATACTAGCTTAGTTTTGTCTTCTTTAGTATCATGACTTTCTTTTAGATAATGTACTCCCAAAATGCTTAAAATATATAAATTATTCATGGTTTAACTGGAATTAAATTTATCAAATTGAATTAAGTTGGTTCAATTGGGTTTCAACTGGTTTAATCTGATCCGACCAAGAAATTCAATCGAACTAGAAACCTTTGGTCTCCTCCAATACTATCAACTCCAGCCGCCCAGCTCCGACCAGATTTTGAGTTTTGTTCACGATTTAAGAAAGGATGCTGACGAATATTTAACTCCCAGGCGACTGCGTACAGAAAACTTTGGTCTCCTCCGACAGCATCAGCTCTAGCCGCCCAGCTCCGACATTGACTCCGACCTCGTCTCTGGTCTAGCCTCCAACCTCGTCTCCCTACAACCTCACGAACCAGACCTAGGGAGCAAATCACCCAAGCCGAATCGTTGTGTCGTCTCCCTCCTCGCCGGGTTTTCTTCTTCATTTGTACCGAGTGTTTTCTTCAGCGGCGTAGCCTCTGGCCCACTGACAAGCTTCCTCTCCAGCCATCTTCGACTTTGACCGTCTCGACCCTGCAATTTCGTTAGGTATGGCGTCCAGACCCAGACCATATAAGGCGGAGAACGACCTCCTCGTCGCCGCCAACAAAGATCCAGACCTTGCTGGAGCCTTGACCTTGTCGGAGCCCTCACCTCACCGAAATCTTGACCTTGCCGGAGCGTTTTTGTTTTCATTTCGTTTTATTTGTAAAAAGACTTTTCTACCCAATAACGTTAGTTACACGGCGGGGGTATAATTGTAATTTCATACAAATATAAATCATAGATAAACTAAATTGAACTGGTTCGATTCTGGTTTTTTAAACTATTGATAGTTTAGATATTTTTGGATAAGTTGTGCCAAAAAAAATAGTTAAGGTACTAGAAATAAAAATAGATAAAATTAGTTAGTGTATCAAGATGTCATTTTCGCATAACTATGTGTAATAATCTGCCTTCATCACATAATTATATTCAAATGATATGTTAATAACATGAAGCATAAGAATATATTAGTGCAGAGAAACAAGTGATATAAAATAATTATTTTATGAAATAAGTTTTAAAAATAACATGAAATTATAATTCATCCTTATTGAAAGAAACAACTTTAAATTAACAAAGGTCATCAGAACATACATTAACAAGGAAAGAGGGATATTCCCCATCGAAAATGCATTCAGAATACGATAACATACCTCTCGTATGCGAGTGAGCCACTTTACTTCCTTAATGATTTACAAACCTCGCCAATAATTCTGGAGTGTACCTCAATAACCATATGATTTCCTCAATTAACAAACCAAAAGGTGAGAAAAGAGGATCCGAAGCTTGAATGGTCTGCATCACACTTAAATAATCGGATTCCATCATCACCGGTTCGCCAAAATAATCTCTAACGCATTTTCCAGCCTGAAGAATGCCCCAAGCTTCCACCCATCTTATTTAAAGATAATCGGATAAATATATATTCGTTTTGATTAATACACAATCTCACAATTAAACTTTAATATGGGAAAAAGATAATGACTGGGGACATTAATAAAAACAGTTATATGTGGTACAAACTAGATGTGGTTAGCTGTATATATATATATACAACGCCACTAATAATGAAATTTGTTATCATGTCCATTAAAATATTTATCGTATTTTGATTTATTTAATATACAAATCGCTAGTAAATATGTTAGTACAAACAGTAAATGTATATAATTGTGTTATTTTTGATTAAAGAATATAGCCAAATCCAAAGTGTAGACTTTTGGAGCGTTTACCAAATTTAGTTTATATATTTATTACAAGCTTTTGCACATTTATTATATATTACTTTTGGAAATCAAATATTTGAACTTGAATCACATACAGTTCAATATCAAATCTTTCAAATAAAGTCGAGTTGATCTAAACAAAAACTTTGAAATAATATTTTCTTATATGCATAAGTTCATGATTAACAAATTATAGTTTTTAAGGATACACTCTAACAGTTTGAATCACATACTTTCGTAAGAGAAGTTATAATTTCGAACTTGTTGGGTGCATGAATTGAATTTTTTTTGGATAAATTAGAGAATTGATGTACTTATCAAAAAACCATAAAAAATTTATTGATTCGAATTATACCGAACTCATAAAATGTAGATAAATAAACAACAGTATATTCAGTTAGTTGTGGGGCTGCACAAACTGACCCGACCCAATATATATATATATATAACCGAAAAAATTGAATTGATTTGACTCAAAATCGAATTGAATATTCATTGATCTGGTTTCCATTTATAAAAAAATTAAAATTGATAAAAATTTTTTTTATCTAAATCGAAAATCAATCTATTTAGACACGTGACTCATTTTGGTTCATCGATATTTTTTAATTGGACTTAAAAATATTGGGTTCATAAAATATAAGTCATATAACAAGTCGATATCAGCT
>JAYMTQ010002415.1:0-11520 GCA_036897385.1 Geranium incanum
AAAGAGTGAATTGGAGGAGCTTCAGTTCCATTACTCAACTTTTGATACTTTGTTTGAATATAGTGTTGAGTTTGGTTTGGTGATTCATTGGTTCGTGTAACGTGTTTATGATTTCTTATTGCATTTCAGTTGTTGCTGCATCGGAGAATGCTGAAAATGGAGTCTTTACTTCCCCTGGGATAGCCAAGTCTTTCGATTTTACTTCAGAGGAGAGAATCTATAATTGGTGTGTCAATGTTTCAATTGGCCATGTTGGTAATTTGAATATTTTCGCGCCTGATTGGTCCCGTGTTTACTTCGGAGTACATTATATTTCTCCGACAATGTGTCCTCATTATTGAATTGAGTTGATTTCTTGCTGCAGAGATACATTAATTGATTTGTTTACATCCTGTAGCTATTTTTCTAGTGAACAGCAAAACTGTTACTTTTTTCTTTTCTACTCGCACATTGTATTGACTTGTAATTGTAAAAACAGGTGGGAGTCTCAAGGATACTTTAAGCCAAATTTTGACCGAGGAGGTGATCCTTTTGTGGTATCTATGCCGCCTCCCAATGTTACTGGTTCGTTACACATGGGGCATGCAATGTTTGTTACTCTTGAGGTTGTGATCTGTTTCCTACTTTCTATATGCATGTGTACCCAGTATATTTTGTGATCACTAGATAATACTGTACAGTGGATCAGGTTGTACTTGTAGATGCAGACATTTTTCCTGTATTTATTGACTTTGTGATTTAAGATGGTATTGCAATGGCTTTGGAATGTCTTTTGCTTGCTGATACTGACACGTGATACTATGTTCCTTACCCTTGCTAACTTAGGTAGCTCTAGATGATGTAATTAAATGTAGTTTTAGCTCAATGTAAACTGGTATTCTATCATATTCTCTTTTTCTGTCCTCCTTGAATTATTTCTCCGGATGTTATTCTAAGGATGCGAAACCTTTATGTGCATCTGATACCGACTTATCAACCCATGTTTTCATTGTCTTGATTACCCTTGTTGGTTAAACTCACAATAATCCACTTTTTTCCACATTTGCATTAACAGAATGGTAACTTTGACCATCCTTTTGCAGCATTAAGTCATCAATCATTTGATGTTTTTTCTGGTGCATTTTATCACATTGATTTAAATTCTAGCTTTTGCAAATGTCATTTCTTCCACTAACTCTTACAGTTTCCATTTCCAGGACATTATGGTTAGATACCACAGAATGAAGGGAAGACCAACACTTTGGCTTCCTGGAACTGATCATGCCGGTATTGCAACTCAGGTTGTCTTGCAAATCAACTGAATTTGCCTTATGGTTCTACAAACAATATATTCATTTTTCATTGAGTATTCTTTCAAGAGATTCACAAATGCTTTTGTGAGCTATACTAGTTTTTTCTTAAATGCCAATGAGTCTTTTTATATTAACTTTATTCATATTACTCAGTATTCAATATATTTAATTATTTATCATAAAGGTCAAAACATTTTTCTTATCTGATGTTGGCATCTCTTGCTGAGGCTCATGAGTTACTTTTGTTTCAGTTGGTTGTGGAAAAAATGCTTGCATCAGAAGGAATAAAACGTGTTGAACTTGGCCGGGAAGAATTCACAAAGCGAGTTTGGGAGTGGAAAGAGAAGTATGTTTCTCCTCCACTTACCTTACTATGTGCATTTTCAGTTATTATTTATTGCCTTAGCACACTCTTCTTTACACAGAAACATTGTTCCGCTTAGGTTGCTGTAATTTGATTTATTCATTTCTCTATTCTACTCCTACCTTTTTTCTTAATTCTATTTTTGATTGTAGGTATGGTGGAACCATTACAAATCAGATTAGGAGACTCGGTGCTTCATGTGATTGGACTAGAGAGCACTTTACCCTTGACGAGCAGCTAAGTCGTAAGACAGTTTTCTTTCTTGTATATATACATGTGGCCAATGAAGTTATTGTTGATTCTGTATTAAGAATGATATATGCTGTGTAACTTGTTAACTTTCATTTACTGCAGATATTATGATTTTTTAATCTCTTTTGACTTTCCAGTTCCTATTTTAGGACACTGAATGCAGCTTATAAAATCATGAATGATGCACATGTTTCTCAGACTGTAGCTCATTTGTATCAATCTTCTAGCACATAAAGTTCTGAAACAATGCCTTTACCTTTTGCAGGGGCTGTAGTTGAGGCCTTTGTGAGGCTTCACGAGAAAGGCTTGATATATCAAGGTATACAGTTGTATTCCATTGTACACTCCTCTCAAGATCTTATACGGCTAGGATCTTAGCATGTAATATAAAGTCTTACCGCATAATTTGGACTATTGCCCAAATCCACCTAATACTTCAGTATCCTATAATTTCACTAATGGTCTTTTGCTTCGAAGGTTTTCCTTATAATTTATTTTTATAACTTTAATTCCCCATACAAATATAAAGAATTAAAGATGTTTATTATTAACTATTTTTAATATCCGATACCATACCATAACTGAAATAAAATATATTTCTTACAGGGTCTTATATAGTTAACTGGTCCCCTAATCTACAGACTGCTGTATCAGATTTGGTAAGGTGCTTCTTGTTTCATCTGTGTTTTGTGCTTTTACTTCCTTGTTTAAACCATAATTATTGACCTACATTTGCTTTTGGTGCTGATTCTTAGGAAGTAGAATATTCAGAAGAGCCTGGTACTCTATATTATATCAAGTATCGTGTTGCTGGAGGTTCCAGGTAGTTCACACAGTGATTCCATTCCGGGTCAATGCATTACCAAATTTTACTTTTTTTAGAAGGTTAAGCTTATTGTTCTTAACATGCAATTCTCGTATGCTCGAAAATATCATTTACTTGATTCTAATTTTCCCTGTGCTATTATCATGATTGTTCTATTCTGAGTGGTGAGGCTTTGATAAATACAATAGTTAATTTGTTTGAAACTTCTGAGAGCCATGATGGTTCTCCAGCATTTAGGACGGTCTCGCTTCGCCCCTTTTCTCGCTCGAGCTAGATAACACCTGTATGTAAGTCGAGCATATTGGTTCCCTATAAGTTGGCAATCATTTGCACTATATTGGTTGTAACTTCTACCCTTCATAATAAAGGATGACACCTTTTTTTTTCATCCTTGATAATGGGACATAGAAGTCATAAAAGCTGAAACTGTAAGCATGGTAGTTATAAAGTTTACTAAAAACTAAATGTGCACAACTTGATCTGTTGGCGTATCCACAAAGTGCATGAATATTAACTTGAGTAGTGTCATTCATATAGCCTTAATCCACACACACACACTTCTTTAAGTTCCCACACCTTAATAAAAGTTGCAAAAATATGCATGTATTTTCAATGTGTGTTTGACCTGTAGGAGCGACTATTTGACAATAGCAACAACACGGCCAGAGACATTATTTGGTGATGTAGCTGTTGCAGTGAATCCTCAGGTTGGTACTCTGTTTGAACTAGTTTTGTTAGCCATACGCTGCCATATTTAAAGTTTAAAAATAAACTATTTTCTGCTAGTGTAAAGGTCAAAACTTTGGGAATATCATATTCTGTATATAACCAAGAAAATTAACTTTGTACCCTTTGTATTTAATTTGAACGTTGATGTGCAGGGAAAGGTTTCAGATTAGTTCCTTAAGCACTCCTCTGATTGCATGTTTCCTTGTGCTTTAATTGACATGTTTAAGTGGATTGAATCCACTGCTCAAAGCTTCATTTTGACATTTTGAGTTTTAAGAAGTTATTTCATTTTGAAAGGTTTAAACAATGTCAATATTTTATTTCATGGCTTAGTTTTGGTTTACTAAAGTATGGATATATTCTCAAATCTAGTGCCTTGAAAGTTTGAAACTATGAATTTGCTTTTTAATACTTTCTGTTATTTTTTGTTAGCGGTGTGAGTTAGGAGAAGTTTTTCTTAGCTGATTTCTGATGATGCTTTGATTGTTTATTGTTACACAGGATGAACGATATGCTAAGTATATTGGTAGTATGGCAATTGTACCCATGACATATGGTCGTCACGTCCCCATTATTGCTGACAAGGTAAAATATATATCACATCATTAAAGACTACCACATCTTGCTTCATTGTCTTATGATGCTGGTTCTTCCTGACGTTTCAAACTCAATTAGTCATCATATCGTGTTTTAACAATAGTGTAAGCTTTCCCCAATTGTCGTTGTTTTGCAAAAGATGTATTTTTTTTCTATCTCAATCTTGCAAAGCATCAGACATAGAATTGCAGTTTTGCCAGCTCGGGGACCAATATCTCATGTTCATTCCCTTCTTATCACTAATGAAGAATGGGATCAGTCCATTTTTTGGGGTTTTGTTATACTTGATATTTATCATTTGTTTGCACAATTGTTTGTCCTGGAATCCATTTGCTATTGTGGGCATTGTTATTCACTGAATATATTCTTGTGGCAGTATGTGGATAAAGACTTTGGAACTGGCGTGTTGAAGATTAGTCCAGGACATGATCATAATGATTATCTTCTTGCTAGAAAGTTAGGTCTCCCGATCCTTAATGTGATGAACAAGGATGGGACACTTAACGATGTTGCTGGACTGTTCTGGTAAAGCAATGAATTGATGTATGTTATTAATTGTTTATCATGGATAAAGCTATTCTGGTTGGGCCTGACAAAGGATAATGTACTTGAAATTCTAGCGGCCTAGATCGGTTTGAGGCACGAAAAAAATTATGGGCAGATCTTGAAGAGACAGGTTTAGCTGTGAAAAAGGAACCCCACACTATGAGAGTTCCAAGGTCACAACGTGGTGGAGAGGTGTGTTAATGTTTCCTTGTTCTATCCTTGAATCTTGTCGAATAAAATGGAGGCATTGGATGCCTCTTCCATTGGGAATTTGCTCTGATCTTTTTTCATTTCAATATTTTTATCTCATGTTAGATAATAGAGCCACTAGTTAGTAAGCAGTGGTTTGTAACTATGGAGCCCCTGGCTGAGAAGGCCCTTCAAGCTGTTGAGAAAGGAGAAGTAAAGATTATGCCAGAAAGATTTGAGAAGGTATGTTAATTATTAAAAGTTATTTATCCTACTAACTACCTACTTTCAGAAGGTAGGTTGTGTTTGGATCAGTTTTTAGTTGCATTCATCGTGTTTTAGTTAAACGTAGACAAACATAAAGAAAAAATTGTAACTTGGTACTCTGGATCCCAATTTGTTGGTCAATTTCATGGAGTTTTCTTAGAGGAACATGATCATGACATCAAACTTGCAGCTAAAATAGGAATGCGCATGGAGAAGGAGAGAATGAAAATTAGTTCAATTTAGTCCAAATATCAACAATGGACATCCTAATACCAAAAATCCTTATCCATGCACCACCTTAATGTCCAATATGTACTTCCACTTGGTATACATCAACTTTCACCATGTTATTCCTCAACCACTCATTTGAATGGATTTTTCAACTTAAGTAAATACTCAATTTGGGCTCCTAGATGGCAAGGGCTTTTATCAATGTCATCTACTTAGAATTGTCACTACTCACTACTAACATCTAATGTTGGATGTTTTCTTTGCTTTTGCCTCACATTAATTACAGATTTATAATCACTGGCTGTCAAACATTAAGGATTGGTGTATTAGTAGACAACTATGGTGGGGACACCGTATTCCTGTTTGGTACATTGTTGGAAAAGACTGTGAAGAAGAATATATAGTTGCTAAGAGTGCCGATGAAGCTCTTGTCAAAGCTCATAAGAAGTATGGAAAGAATGTGGAAATATATCAGGATCCAGATGTACTCGATACTTGGTTTTCAAGGTTTGCTACTTGGTTAACATTCAGCATCTGTATTAGTTTTGCAGTTGTTCCTCAGTGGTTATATTATATGTCTAGGTCTGGGTAAACGTTATTGTTTGTGGGTTCACCCACTATTATTTGTACTATGCTGGCATTATTAACCAATGCAGATGTTGAATGTTAAATGCATGTACTAAGTATATCTTGCTCACTTCTCTCTTCAGCGCACTATGGCCTTTTAGTACACTTGGATGGCCGGATACATCAACAGAAGATTATAAACGCTTCTATCCAACAACAGTGCTTGAAACTGGGTACATGTTTTTCTTTCTAAATCATGTCATACTTTTATTATTTTGAAAGATCAGTGGAGTAAGTTTATCTTCACATTTTCTCAACTTGTGCTAGTTAGCGAGATATGACTAGACATGTAGATGTTAGTGATATACACAATAGCTTCTAACGTAAATGGTTGCTCCACTTTCATGGTTTTATTTGTTTAATCATTATTATTATTATTACTAATGCTATTTTTTTTGTTGCTACGTTTAGTTTGCTAATCCCCTTCCTGTTTGGGCAGGCATGATATATTGTTCTTTTGGGTAGCAAGGATGGTGATGATGGGGATTGAATTCACTGGGACTTCGCCGTTTTTAAATATTTATCTTCACGGACTCATCCGCGACTCACAGGTTAGTAAAATATGTAGGCAAAATTTGTTACCAAATGAGCTAACCAATTATAGCCTTTTAGGTTATCATTTGGGCTTCTAATTTTACCCGCCTGCCTTCGCTTATCGAGTAACTCAGTTGGCATTCCTTCCTCCCTTGTGTGATTTCTGTCCTTTTGTTTTAGTGTTCATCAAAATTTTGATTTGTAACTGATTTTCATATCTATGATGTGTGCCTATCAGTGTGATTGTGTGTAAATACACTTTTTGTGGCAAAATTGATGTTGACTGATCAAGGGTTGGATGGTGATGTCTACTAATCCGGTGATTTTTCCATGTCATGGATCCTGTGCTTTATACACCAATCTTTTGTTCAAAGAATAAAACACTATATAGGACATCCAAGCCAATCAAATAAAATAAGGAAACATAAATGCCTATAAAAATAATGAAACATAATTCAATTTCCTTGGAAAGTTTTCAATGTTATTGGGGGTGGGTTCAAATCTCATTGGGTGGATTTGGCAGGGGTTAGGGAAATGTAAAGATTTGCTGATAAGAAAAATGTTATTGGGAGTGGGGAACCAATCAACTAGTTGGAGCAACTAATGGTCTATTAATCACAACTGTAATGATATATGGTCTGAACCCAGGTGAAAATTAAAAGATTTTGGTAAACTCAATAAATGCAATATTGCAAGCTCTTAAAATAAATAGTTTTCTGGCCAGAGGGTAAATTATGCATGTTTATGTGATGTGCCATTGGTTGAGCATGCGTGTATATCCTCATTAATGCATTTTGCTCCATGCCAGTGGTCTTAGTTCAAGTTATTAGTTGCCTCAATATGACAATGTCCAGAGCGGAGTGGAACTCTGTTTGTGGGTTCATGAGGACATATACATATAATTTGTGGGCTTGGGTGTACATGCATGTGTATAGGAAAACTACGAAGACTTATCTTGCAGGAGAACCAACATAAATTGAATTGGCTGTGTTCAGTAACTGCATATTCTGATTAATTGCAGTAATACTAATAGAACCAACTTACCATGGCTTACTTGTAACAAGTGTCTCCCTTCTCAATTATGTCTGTATTTTAGTTGGTTCCTCACATTAAGAATTTGAATCAGGTTGTTGTCTAATGCTAATTGTATCATGTATTAATTTTCTCAGGGGCGAAAAATGTCTAAATCATTGGGGAATGTAATAGATCCGCTCGATACAATCAAGGAGTTTGGAACTGATGCATTAAGGTTCTCCGTTGCTTTGGGAACTGCTGGTCAGGTTTGTCTTGCACTTACTTATTTCAACATTTTGAATAGGGCAAGTCTACATGGAGCAGGGAGATGCTTTTCGTATAGATGGTTCTAGCTGTGCAAGGTGATACATTCATTACTAATCTCACTCACTGTTTTCTTCCAGGATCTGAATTTATCCACTGAGAAATTGGCTTCCAACAAGGCCTTCACCAACAAACTATGGAACGCTGGGAAGTTTGTGTTGCAGAATTTGCCTAGTCAGAGTGATGCATCTTCTTGGGAAGCTATACAAGCTTATCAGGTCTGTAACCTATTGTTTCTGAGGTTTGTATAGCGAGTTTGGGTCACTAGTATTACAAACTTCTCTTCCATCCCGTGTTTGTGAATACTTTTTCTTTGTTTAATGAGATGAGAATTGTTTTCATGTAAAGCAAAGAGACATGACATAGAGATGTAGCATCTTTTTTCTTGCTCTGCCTCCAACTGCCCAGGGAAAGCATCGTAAATTTTAATGATTTTTATCCTCTACCAATTGTACTACTTTATTTGGTTGACCAATTTTGACCAAATATATATCATTTGCAACTTCAACTGTCAGTCTGTCCTTAATCCTGCAAAACAGTTTATATTTATTATATCTATCTTTTTCTGTCGACCTGAAGGAAGTTTCATTCTGCTTTTTAGCTGTGTAAGGAAGAATTAATCCGACTTACCAAAAATGATACTTGTTTTTCCATGATACTGTTTTCAGTTCAATAAGGAGGAGCTTCTACTGACTCTGCCTCTGCCAGAGTCTTGGGTGGTAAGTCAACTGTTATGCTTCCCTTTTTGCATGGGAGATTCAAACTAGGTATCTAACTTGCATAACAATGTTGTTTGAAATCAGGTGTCAAAGCTTCATTTGCTTATTGACTCGGTTACTACAAGCTATGATAAGTATTACTTTGGAGATGTTGGAAGAGAAATATATGATTTCTTTTGGAGTGATTTTGCTGACTGGTATGTTCAAATAGTTAAAAGTAAATTTCATTCGCAAGTTTATCATTTTATCCTTCGTATAACATTATCTGACAATGACTGTGGCTGATAAGAGAAACTAATAAGAGAGTATTACTTCTACTTGAAGACCTGCAGTATAATTGATAACAACTATCACTGAAAGTACAATTGTAACATAGGTGAATCATTTATTCTGAGTTCATTAATTTACATTACTGAAATCTGCTTGAGGTAGCTATAAACAAATGTAATATCATGAAAAATGTTCATTAGTCTCAATAAACTGGAGAGTGAAAGCCACTCAAAAAAATTGTCATGGTAATAGCAGAACTCCTATGCAAGGAATTACAATCAATTGTAGAATTTTCCTTTTCGAGAACTGAATGATAAAAGTTGAGGGTGTGGCAAACTCAATTTGTTCACCCCCATCATTCAGAGGAGTATTAAAGATATCTTCAGGTGATCAGAGGCCAGTACCTTCGCATGTCCAGCTCCCGACCACCATAGTAGTACTATAGTTATCTGATTGTATTTTGAAAATAATGAGATAGGCTAGAATATATACTGCCTAATGCCAAAATTTTACATTCTCAGTTTGGGTTTATAATGTAAAAGCACTGCAAACTGATGGAACTTATTTCTACCTTCAAGTTCTTAAATATCATTGAGAGCAACTTTCCACTTTTTGACAGGTATATTGAAGCTAGCAAAGCCCGGCTTTATCAATCAAAAGACCAGTCTAGTGCTTCAGTTTCACAGGCAGTTCTCTTGTATGTTTTTGAAAATATACTGAAATTGCTACACCCGTTTATGCCATTCGTGACAGAGGAACTGTGGCAGGTAAATGATTTTTTTCTAGTATTTCAGGCATGTGTTGAATATAGCATCTCTAGTTAGCAGTATTTTTGTTGGATAACAAAATTATAGGCCATTTGATTCTTTTGGTTTTATGCACAGGCACTCCCCAAGAGAGAAGGAGCCCTTATGGTATCTTCTTGGCCAGAAAATTCACTTCCAAGGCTCGACAATTCAATTAAAAGATTTCAAAACTTGCAAGATTTGGTACGTACATACTTGTGTTATTATGTTACTTCTTCCCAACACTTCGTCTGCTACTTTATGAAAATTCTGTTCTTCTATCCCATACTTCACTGGAAAATACAAGAATTGTTAATTCTACCTCTTCGATGATACAGACTAGAGCAATCCGGAATGCTCGAGCAGAATACTCTGTTGAACCAGCAAAGCGTATATCTGCATCTATTGTTGCGAGTGAAGAAGTTGTTCAATATATCTCCGTATGCTCGATCCACTTATTAGTGTTTAATATGAGAATCTTGAGCATTGGTTTTGGAAATGAACATAGATGATATGTTTGATGCAGAAAGAGAAGGAGGTGTTGGCTCTTCTTTCCAGGCTAGATTTACAGAACGTCCACTTTACAGACTCTCCTCCAGGCATGAACAATGTTTTTGATATATTTTGATAATTGTTTTGTGTTTATTGGCTTCTTATTATGGCAACATAAGACAACAGTTGATGCAAATCAATCGGTGCACCTGGTTGCCAGTGAAGGGCTAGAGGCGTATCTTCCCCTTGCGGACATGGTTGATATCTCTACTGAAGTCCTACGGCTTTCTAAACGCCTCGCCAAGATGCAATCGGAATATGATGGACTTTTAGCTCGCCTCAGCTCCCCAAATGTATGATCTTACATTTTTACACTCATTCATACATACATGCATGAATTATTTTCCACGAGCGCGACATAATTTCCTCTAAAAAATCATAATAGTATGTTTTTTTTATTGAAACGGAGTTTTGCTTGGGTATGTTCAGTCTAGAAGATTGGATCTCATTGTTCTGATGGGTGGTTAGTGGATTTGTGCGATGCATGGGCAAGTAAATGTTTCTGAACAATCTTTATTCCTCTGTTTGCAGTTTGTAGAGAAAGCTCCTGAAAATGTGGTGCGCGGGGTTCAACAGAAGGCAGCAGAAGTAGAAGAAAAATTAAATCTTACGAGAACTCGCCTAGCTTTCCTCCAATCTTCTGTTATGATTTCATAAACTTGGCAATATGTTTTGCTTCCGAGATTGGATTTACGAGCAGTAGTTTGGGAGGGAACATTTTGGGGAAGATTAATGTTAGTTTTGCCATTAAATTAGTTTTAGGTATTTACTTTGTCACTCATGTCAATGCCAGGATTGAATGTAGGTCTTGGTTACAGCTATTTAAACAATTTCTCTTGTAAATTGTAGTATTACTGGGAAATGATCCCTACTTTTACATGCCCAGAACTGATTATTGTAAAGCTTCTTATTAATCAATCCATTCTGCTTAATAAGGCCTTCTGATTCCATCACAAATCTTGTGGTATTACTTAGAGTTTTTTTGTCTTATTCTCCAAATACATGCACCAGGTTATTACATAAATATTTGGTAAAATGAGTGGTCGTGTACCATGTCTATGCAATTAATGTATAAATTCATCGGGAATCTGTGTATATATATGTATGTATGTATAATTATAAAAATTTGGAGGAAGAACAATTAAGGATCTCTACTGTCTTTGTTTCATTGGTGCCACTCTTCCATTTCTCAGAAATTTTCAATCCTTAATTCGCAGCGTCGAACAATGAAAACTGGCTCTTGTAACTCAAAGTCCCACATCGGTAGAATAGAACACAAACAAAGCCTTTATAATTGAGTTGTTCTGGAGTTCAGGTCGCCGAGTTCAGTAACGCGAGCTTGTAACCGAGTGGGGCTTTGAATTGGTTGAACGGTGGGCTTGTCTCTATGGATTGGGCTCAA
>JAYMTQ010002416.1:0-11515 GCA_036897385.1 Geranium incanum
ATCAAACTAACTACTTCGGCCATATAATATTTATCTTGATCAGAGGTTTTTTTATTTGTTTATTATTTTTTGAGATTCAAATTGAGTAAAATAATAAGGAAACAATTAGAGCATAATTTTTTGGGTGGACATTGATTGAATAAAATAATTTAAGGGTGTTATTGAGAAAATTCAAACAGAGTCTGAATTTGGGTGGACCCAAATTGTGGACATTGCAAAATTTAATTTATTCTCACCCATAGACATGTTATAATTTATTTAGTATGAAATGCCATTTATTATAACTTATTTTGAGATTCAATCTCCAATGCATTAAACATGTAGTGATTTAGCGTTTGTGCAGAATAAGATGACAGCCATGTTGTGGTAGAACATTGATGACCGAAAAAGGAGCATGCACGTAGGACGGTGAAAGCTCAAACCAGAAGGTCTGCAAGATTGTTGCTATTGCAAGTTTTGCTTCGATCATGGCAAAGTTCTGTCCGATGCATACTCTAGGACCCCAACCAAATGAGAAAAAAGATAAGGTGTCGTTGGTTGCCTTTGAAATTCCTCCGGCAAACCTCTTTGGATTGAACTCTTTCGCATCCTCACCCCAAATCATTTTATCCCGTTGCACATAAAGAATCGGCAATGTAACAAGTGTTCCCGCCGGTAGTGTCAGGTTTCCCAGTTTGGTCTCCTTGTGCACAGCTCGGGCAAGCAAAGGAGCTGGTGGATACAGTCTCAGCACCTCGTTCAGAATCATCGTCACCTATGGAAATCACCAAGAACCTGAATAACGTTTCAACGAAAAGTTTCACCAGTGAAGTTCACGAACACTTACGATTTTTAACCGGTTTAAGCCTTCGTAATCGGGTTTATTGTCTTTGAAAACCTGTAAGACCTCTGCTCTTGCGCGGTCCTGCCAAGTTGGGTGCTGGCTCAGAAGAACCATTGTCCAAACCAGAAGACAAGAGGAGGTGTCCTGCCCGGCGAAATAAAATAACTTGCACTCATCAATCACATCGGAAGTACTCATTCCGGTGTTCTTCTTGTTTTTATTATCCCGAACCTCATTCAGGTTTGATTCCAACATTATGCTCAATAAATCTTTGGTACATGCTTCTCCCATCTTCATAGCTTTTTCTTTTTTACTGATAATATCCTTAAGCATGGATCGTATCTTGTTGTCGATTTCCTTAACCTCTTTCTTCGTCTTTGTTGGTACAAACCTTCATCAATAATATTCTTTTTCATTAATGAACCGAATTAGCAATTAGGTTAACTGTATTCGTATCGTATATATACCTCAATTCTGGGATGTAAGGTACCTGCATCATATCCTTGAAAAGCTCAGCTGTTTCTTCTAGGATGAGTTTGAATATCAATCTTCCTTCTTCATAGTTACTTCCAAATGCTGTTCGAGAAATGACATCGCCCGTTAAACTCTGAATGTCAGGCAATACATCCAGCTCGCAAGATCCCTCATTCGCAGCCAAAGCTTCCCATTTGTTAACCATTTCGCTGCAACTCAGACTAAACGCCGGCAACATAAGCTGTCACAGAACACCATCATAGCACCATTTGTAAACATTGAATTCCAAGTGTAGGGATGAAAGAAAAATAGGTATGGAAAATGAACATAACCTTGAGCTTCTCTGTATGAAATGCTGGATTTATGATCTTCCTATGCTTGGCCCATTTCTCGCCCTCGAGGGTTGCAAGGCCAAGTTTTGATAACTTAAGCTTCTGAAAGTGGCCCAACCTGTTAACCAATACATCTTTGATCTGCTCAGGATCCGTGATCATCACTCTTGGCGACGGACCGAACCACTCAAAAGAATCTTTACCGTACTTTTGTATGATGTGATTTTCAAAGGGAAGTATTCGAGGCACGATGTCATCAGAGAGGCTGATGGGTCTTGAATGAGCTTCTTTTATCATTGAAGAGCTCTCTCTCATGTCTCCATAGAGAAATTTGTAGGAAGTGCCTTTGAGGCCTTGCCTCCTCAGGCACCTCTCTAGCCTCTTTGGTCTCAACCACAACAAATTAAGTACCCATGTCACCAAAGTCACCACTACTATGGCTACTGTAACAGAGCTCATTGAAACCTCCATTTCTTTGTTACCTTCTTCTAAGCCTCTTTGAGGTCTTCATGTTATATATGCCACTCTATATAAAATAAATGGATTAAATTATGTGAAACTAGCAGTTTCAGTTCTTAAATTTATGTGTAACAGTTTTGTTCTAGTTTTATAATAAAATATATGTAAGATTGACAGCCCACAAAGCATAATCACTAAAATATCTATTAGGTTTTTTGAAAATACAAATTTCTAGATGAGATCTAACGTGTATACCTTTTTAAAAAGATCGGCATGGCCGTCTCGTCCATAAAATAAGTGAAGCAATTGCTTTAGGTCTATCTTAAAAATAGAGTCGAAGCATGGTAAAAAATGCCCTAAAATTAAATTAAATATTTTAAGCCCATTTTAAACAATAATGCCCACATTAATACTTTATTAATCATTTTTATTTTAGGCTTCAAGAACTATTGAGCTGACCCGATCCTTTTGTATACATTTTGATTCATATTTGCCTAGCTACTCTCAAATGCACTTTTATTTTCTAGTTAGTGTGTGTTTATTTTTCCCTTATTTTGATTTTGGTGTGTTATTTGATGGTTGATAGGTTTTTTGGGGTAATACAAGCTAAATGCATGTCTGATTAAAATACTTAAGTGATATATCAAAATACTTAAGTGAGTTTGAAAATTAAATTTTTAGTTACGGGAGTCTATGTGCAAACAGTGTGTACTTAAGGAGGTGTATGTGCCATTTTTCTTTAAAGAAATTAGTGTGTAAATTTCTTTCTAGTTTTATAATAAAATACAAGCTTTTTATTGACAGCCCATAGTCACTCAAATATATATTAATTTCTTACAAAACAAACATCTATGTGAAATGTTACATAATTAATAAAATGTTAAAAACTGAAAGTTGTAAAAGTAATATTGAAATAGTATCAGTTTATTTATTTAGTGATGATATAATCAATATTTTTTAATTGGAAGACTCAATCGTTTATAATTATGATCAATAACCCTTACTTCAAAAACAAGATTAAGGAAGATAGAATAGTCCATACTACAAACCTTTTTTCATTACTCAAATCATAACAATATAACAAACACTTCATTCTTCGTTTACGCTAATATGACATTAGCGTTTGTGCAGAATAATAAAATAATATCACACCCATGTCGTGGTTGAACAATAATGACCAAAAGATCAAAATAATATCACACCCTATCAAATTCAGAATTTTAAAACATAATTTAATTTTTTTTAACTTAATAGTATAACCGAAAAACTAAATTACAAATTTTAGTTAAAACATAAAAAAAAATTTAATTTTAAGGGTAATTTCGTCCCTTTAATAAAAATACACACATTTTTGTAAAATTAATGCAAACAACACAACACATTTTTCCATTAACAAACAACCCAAAAATCTTTGGTAAAAGTGTCAAATCACAAGACACTTTTTTGCAATTTTTCCTAAAATATTCAGCAAACAAACCGGGGGAGGGTTAAGAGGGCTGACAAAGGACATGAAAAGTAAAACTGAAAGGAGTACAAAAACAGGGGATGATGAAAACAGAGAAGCTGAGATGAAATTAGAGAAATTGCTAGAACAATTTATTCTCACCCATTCACCAAATTTTAGTATCATGTTAAAATTTAATCCAACCAAAAAAATCAAATAGATGCATACAAGTTTTATAATTTATTTACAAAGAATCACATACTTTTCTCAATTGTAATAGTTAGAGTGTAACATGCATAAGCAAAATAAATAACTCTTATTTCAAGACTCAATATTCTCCGATGCATATTCTGGGACCCCAACCAAATGGGAAAAACGATAAAGTGTTCTTCGTTGCCTTTGAAATTCCTTCTGCGAACCTCTCTGGGTTGAACTCTTTCGCATCCTCACCCCAAATCGTTTTATCGCGGTGCGTAATGCAATATGTGTTCCCGCCGGTAGTGTCAGGTTTCCCACTTGAGTCTCCTTGTGCACAAACCTCGCAAACAAAGAAGTTGGTGGGTACAGTCTTAGCACCTCCTTGAGAATCATCGTCACCTACGACAATCATGAAAAAAGCAAAATGTTATAGTGAAAAATGTTTAAAATAAAAGTTTCACAGGTGAAGTTCATCAAAACTTACGATTTTTAAGCGGTTTAAGCCTTCATAATCGGGTTTATTGTTCCCGAAAAATTGCAAAACCTCTGCTCTTGCACGATCTTGCCAAACCGGATGCTGGCTTAGAAGAACCATTGTCCAGATAAGTAGAACGGCGGTGGTGCCCGGCGAAATAAAACAACCTACACTCCTCAATCACATCGGAGATACTCATTCCAATGTTCTCCTTGTTTTGATTATCCCGAATCTCATTCATGTTTGATTCCAACAATATGCCTCATAAGTCATCGTTACATGCTTTTCCCAACTTCACATCCTTCACTTTTTTACTGATAATATCCTTAAGCACAGATCCTATCTTGTTGTCGATTTTTACCGTACTTTTGAATGATGTGATTTTCAAAAGGAAATATTCGAGGCACGATGTCACCAGAGAGGCTGATGGGTCTTGCATTGGCTTCTTTTGTCATCGAAGAGCTCTCTTTCAAGTCTCCATAGAGAAGCTTGTAGGAATTGCCTTTGAGGCCTTGCTTCCTGAGGCACCTCTCTAGCCACACCAAATTAAGAACCCATGTGACAAGAGTGACCACAACTATGGCTACTGCAACCGAGCTCATTGAAACCTCCAACTTATTTTATTACCTTCTTCTATGCTTCTTGAGGTCTTTATCTTATATATGCCACGGTATATAAGTTAAACGGATTAAACTATGTGAAAATAACAGTTTCAATCAGGAAATTTGTATGTAACAGTGTTTTTCATAGTTCTAAAATAAAATATAAGCTTTTCTTGTAAGATTGACAGCCCACAATCACTAATATATTTATTGAAAAAAAAACTTCCAGATGAAATGCTACACAACATCATCTCTTAAGCTCTCGAAGCATACCCAAATTGTGCAATGCTAGAGCTTCTGGCAACAATCTTATCGCAACGTGTTTCTTGCAACGTGCTTTGAGCCTTATGACAGCTCATTGCGTACACTGCGATAGTGGGAAAATATGATAATGTAGTCTATCAAGCCTTAAATTCAATTTATATATAAATTATTTCTTAATCTCTTAACCATTTAATGTCAAATTGACTTAACAATCATATTTGAATAAAATAAAAATTACAACTTTGATTCTGCTCTATCCTTGAATTATCTTTTTATTTTGAAAGTAAAGATAAAGATCTACTAATAATATTTAAAAAAAAGCTAGTGCCCTGCCTGATAACTAATATTTCCTTTAGTTGCCCAATCTAACACATATTTAATCAAATTTCAATACTTTACACACTGTAAGCTGATGTTATGGCTACAAATTATTTTATTCTCACATGTTCACCATTTTAGTGTATCCAACAAAAAGAATAAAAAAAATAAACAAAAGATAATTTATTTATGCGAAATTAATCTCTTATTTTGAGATACAATCTCAAAGACAGTAAAGCAGTCCATACCACAAGACCGTTGTGCTATTGGAAATAACTAATATTAATGACATTAGCGCTTGTGCAGAATAACATGACATCCATGTTGTGGTTGAAGAGTAACGACAGCAACAGGAGCATGAACGTAGGACGGCGAAAGCTCAAACCAGAAGCTCCGCAAGATCATTGCTACTGCAAGTTTTGCTTCGATCATGACAAAGTTATGTCCGATGCATATTCTAGGACCCCAACCAAATGGGAAAAATGATAAAGTGTTCTTTGTTGCCTCTGAAACTCCATTAGCAAACCTCTCTGGGTTGAACTCCTTGGCATCCTCACCCCAGACTGTTTTATCGTGGTGCACAAGAAGAATCGGTAATGCAATATGTGATCCCGCTGGTAGCATCAGGTTTCCCAGTTTAGTCTCCTTGTGCACAGATCGGCCAAGCATACAAACTGGTGGATACAATCTTAGCACCTCGTTGAGAATCATCGTCACCTATGACAATCATATAGAAAACCAAGTCATGCTGTCAAAAATGTTTCAACCAAAACTTTTACAGGTGAAGTTCACTAACACTTACGATTTTTAAGCAGCTTAAGCCCTTATAATCGGGCTCATTGTCCCCGAAAACCTTTAAAACCTCTGCCCTTGCACGATCCTGCCAGGCCGGGTGCTGGCTCAGAAGAACCATTGTCCAAGTAAGTAGAGCAGAGGTTGTCTCTTGTCCGGCGAAATGAAATAGCGTGCACTCCGCACACACATCAGCAGTGCTCATTCTCACATTCTTATTATTTTGGTTATCACAAATCTCATTCATGTTGGATTCCAACATTATCCCTAATAAGTCATTGTTATGTGCTTCTCCCATCTTCATGGCTTTCTCTTTTTTACTGATAATTCCCTTAACCACGGATTGTACCTTGCTATTGATTTCTTTCATCTGTTTCTTCATCTTTCTTGGTACAAACCTTCATGAATGATAGGTATTAAAATATTTAGTAATCGAGTTAGTGATCAATGCTAATTGTATTCACAGTGTACCTCAATCCAGGGATGTAAGGCGACTGTATAGCTCTACTCACAAGCATAGTTGCTTGTTTCTGGAGTTTGAATATCACTCTTCCTTCTTCGTAACTACTTCCAAATGCTGTTCGAGAAATGACATCCCCGGTTAAAATGTTAAGGGAAGGCCATACATCTAGCTCGTGGGATCCTTCATCCGCGACCAAGTTTTCCCACTTCTTAATCATTTCGCTGCAGCTCAGATAAAACGCCGGCAACATAAGCTGTCACACAACACCAACATAACTTGTGAGCACTGAATTACAAGTGTAGAGATGAAAGAAGAATAAGTCCGGAAAAATGATGATAACCTTTAGCTTCTCTACATGAAATGCTGTATTTATGATCTTCCTACGCGCAGACCATTCCTCGCCCTCGAGGTCTGTGATTGCCCTTGCCGACCCTTGGCCACGTTGTGTAAACCGAGGCTTTCTAAACTCGCCGAATTTAACCAACGCTTCCTTTATCTGTTCAGGCTCCGTGATCATCACCACCGGCGAGGGGCCCAACCATGTAAAACAATCCTTACCTGCATTTTCCAGAAACAACTGTCAGAGCACAAACCAAAACAAGTGACATAAGACACTTCATGAGTTTGATTCTTTTTCCGGCCATACCATACTTTTCGATGATGCGATTTTGAAAGGGAATGACCCGAGGCACGATATCCTCGGAGAGGCTGATGGGTCTTGAATCGGCTTCTTTTTTCATTGAAGATTTCTCTTTCACATCTCCATAGACAAGTCTGTAGGAATTGCCTCTGAGGCCTTGCCTCCTGAGGAACCTCTCTAGCTTCTTTGGCCTAAACCACACCAAATTAAGTACCCATGTCACCAGAGTGACCACAACTATGGCTACTGCAACAGAGCTTATTGAAACCTCCATTTTTTATTACCTTTCTTCTATGCCTCTTAATTTGAGGTCTTTTTATCTTACATATATGCCACCATATATAAGATAAATGGATTAAATTATGTTAAAATAACATTTTCAGTCAAGAAAATTAGTATGTAACAGTTTCCTTCTCTAGATTTAAAATAAAATAGAAGTTTTCCGGGTAAGATTGACACCTCGTAATCACTGAAATACCAGTTAATTTCCTAAAAACAAACTTCTAGGTTGAATGTTACAGAACCAACATAGGTTAAACGTTTAATTGAACCCAACCATGTTGTAGGTCATAATTTATTTATTTATTGATGATAGAATATATGTTCTTTAACGGGAAGACTCAAAATAATCAATATCTATCACTTCTAGATATGTTATTTAATAAACGTGCATGAGTATGTTCTTAATAAAACATACTTCAAGGTGAAATGTTTTTTTAAGATCCGAGCTAACTTAATAATGATTGAGTCGATATAAGCGTTGAACTAATTGATCCGCACCCTACCCATTGATTCTCAACGAGTGCAGACACGTTACAAAATATGTGAAAAAGTTTCGGGTGCCTGACCCACTCAAAAACACGACGAGTACGGAAAATCTCAAAATTAAGTGAGTTAAATTGACATCCTTTAATCAGTTAACTTTGTTTTATGTTTCAGTCTCCATCTACTGTTTCGGTTGATAAAGATAATAATACCTATAATAATAGTTGATAACATGAAAGATAATTGTGTTAGGTCATGTATAGTTAATTCTCTACGAATAAAAGCAATACCTAACCTTAGGATAGAACATTGCATAATATGTAAATTTCACTTGCTCAAGCACACACACAAGGCTCTCAATTAACCACGATCTGGAGGTGTTGTTTACTCGGTCTATTCTACTGACCCGATTCAGAATTATAAAATATAAATTATGTATTTATTTTTAAATGGTATCGGGTGCGGGTTGGATCGGATATAGGTCGACCCGTGCCCACTCAAAAAACCCGTACCCAATTTTTTTTTCGAGTTTTCCCGTTCCAATTGGGTCGGGTGTATCGGATATCCGTGGGTTCATATTTTTTTGACATCCCTAGTTGGATCTTCATTTCTGAATCTACTCCTATGCTGTGTTTCCCTGCACCCAATGACACGATGGAGTGACAGGAGTGTCGTTGGATGCCTTAGCTCAATCTGTTGGCTCCATATCTCCTCTGCCCATTCCGTTTTTGCTCCCGGACTCATTTTCACTCTATTTTTCTTCAAAAGAGACATGTTTTCTTGAAAGTAAGCTCAACACCCTGTGATGCACGTATAATATACAAATAGGCCGAAAACATTCGAAAAGATAGAGAAATCTAGTCAGAAGTGAGGGGATTTGACTCAAGGAGAATCAAAGATTCCACTTGCATTAGAAGGGCTATGAATCCTCTTGAGAAATATGCAATAGAGAATTTGATAAAAATATGTTTTTCCAAGTGATGATGTTTGAACTCGTGTTTGCGAGGTACTTCTCAAACTGGTAGTTGAAGAACCAAACGATTTTATACTCTTAGCATTCATAAATAACATACATTTTAATATTGTAATTGTAAGACTAAAATTCATTAATAACCAAAATAAATAACTCTAAATTTGAAGTACAATCTTTAGAGAGGCAGTAAAAGAATCTATCCCACACAAAACCATTGTGTTATTGGAAGCATATCAATATAACTAATACTTGATTATTCAATATTAGCCCTTGTGAAGAATAACCTTACACCCATGTTGTGGTTGAACAGTGATGACCGGAAAAGGAGCATGCACGTAGGACGGCGAAAGCTCAAACCTAAAGCTCCGCAAGATCATTACTAGAGCAACTTTGGCTTCAATCATGGAAAAGTTCTTCCCGATGCACATTCTAGGACCCCAGCCAAATGGGAAAAACGATAATGTGTTCTTTGCTGCCTTTGAAATTCCATCCGCAAACCTCTCAGGCTTGAACTCGTTCGCATCTTCACCCCAAATCGTTTTATCGTGGTGCACAACAAGGATCGGTAATGCAATATGTGATCCCGCCGGTAGTGTCAGGTTTCCCAGTTTAGTCTCCTTGTGCACATATCGGCCAAGCATAGGAGATGGTGGATACAATCTTAGCACCTCGTTGAGAATCATCGTCACCTACATGACAATCATAAACAACCAAGTAATGTTGTTGTGAATAATGTTTTTAACCAAAACTTTCACAGGTGAAGTTTACTGACACTTACGATTTTTAAGCGGTTTAAGCCTTCATAATCGGGTTTATCGTCCCCGAACACTTGAAAGACCTCTTCCCTTGCATGCTCTTGCCAAGCCTGATGCTGGCCCAGAAGAACTATTGTCCAAGTGAGTAAAACCGAGGTGGTCTCTTGTCCCGCGAAATAAAATAACTTGCACTCCTCAATCACATCACCAATACTCATTCCAACGTTCTTCTTGTTTTGATGATCCCGAACCTCATTCATGTTTGATTCCAACAACATGCCTAATAAGTCATTATTATCTGCTTCTCCCATCTTTATAGCTTTATCTTTTCTGCTGATAATACTCTTAAGCATAAATTGTATCTTGTTGTCGATTTCTTTCACTTGCTTCTTTATCTTTGTTGGTACAAACCTGCACTAATGATATTTTTGTTTATTTAACTATCATGTTAATTGCGTTAAGGAAAAATTACAAAAAGTAGTAGTAACTATTCAGTTTTTGCAAAAGTGGCTAGCAACTTTCATTGTTGCAAAAAGTAGCTGTGAACTTATCATTTTTTTGCAAATTGTATAATTTTGTCCAAAAATAATGAACATAACTCTAAAATTTTTCCAACTTGAGTTCGCCTATTTTTTTTCTCTGACCGTTGGGTAGGTCCGATTTCCCCTTTTCATCATCGTGATATCAAGGCACATGTCGGTAATATTGAACCGAAGAAGAGAAAAATCGACGAGCTCAAGTTGAAAAATAATAATAGTTCCAGGGGTAATTTCGTCATTTTTGACAAAATTACACATTTTTTAACAAAAGTTGAGAGCAATTTTTTACAATAAAGAAAGTGCACAACCACTTTTTGCAAAAACTGAATAGTTCACAACTACATTTTACAATTTTTTCTTGCATTAATTCATACTGTACCTCATTCGTGGGAAGTAAGATGATTGATTGATTTTAATCACAAGCTTAGCCTTTTCTTTTTGGAGTTGGAATATCACCCTGCCCTCTTCATAGCTACTACCAAATGATGTTCGAGAAATGGCATCGCCTGTCATGTTCTCAAAGTAAGGCCATACATCCAGCTCACTTGATCCTTCATCCGGAATCAAGCTTTGCCATTTCTTAACCAGTTCGCTGCAACTCAGATTAAAAGCCGGCAACATAAGCTGTCACGGAGCACCAACATATGGAACAATTTGTGAACATTGAATTCGAAGTACTATAGAAATGAAAGAAAAGTACGTGCGGAAAAATGATCATAACCTTTAGCTTCTCTGCATGAAATGCTGGATTTACGATCTTCCTGCGCGTAGCCCATTTCTCGCCCTCGAGGGTTGCGAGGCCAAGTTTTATCACCTCATTCTTCTGAAATTCGGCAAACTTAACCAACACATCCTTGATCTGTTCAGGCTCCGTGATCATCACCCTTGGCGACGGACCAAACCACATAAAAGAATTTTTACCATATTTTTGGATTATGCGATTTTCAAAGGGAAGTATTCGAGGCACGATATCATCAGAGAGACCGATGGGTCTTGAATTAGCCTCTTTTTTCATGTAAGAGCTCTCTCTCATGTCTCCATAGAGAAATTTGTAGGAAGTGCCTCTGAGGCCTTGCCTCCTGAGGAACCTCTCTAGCCTCTTTGGCCTCAACCACACCAAATTAAGTACCCATGTAACCAAAGTGACCACAACTATGGCAACTGCAACAGAGCTCATTGAAACCTCCATTTTTATTAAC
>JAYMTQ010002417.1:0-11511 GCA_036897385.1 Geranium incanum
ACAATCAATCTATAAACCAAACCACCACCAAAGCAAAAGAAAATACCCTAATTTCATGTACCTGCTGCAATTGCTATGGCTATGGCTATGGCTATGACAGGTGAAATGATCCTTGTCCTTCTGTTATGGCATATAATAGCTTCTCCTTCATTCTCTCCTGCAATATATATACACATATATAATCAAAATCAGAAAACATTCAATCGTAAAATACCATTCAGATCTCTCCTCAGCAATGTTCTAAGAAACGCTAGGCGCTAGTCGGACAGAGAGGGTCTTATGAGGATTAATTGAAAAATAAATCGAATTGAAGGAATGGAGAATTATGGAGGGTTAGCCAGGGATTAATCGGACAAGTCGGGAATTTTCATAACACTGCTCCTCACACGAGAGTGTGTATAGTATCAATGTTCTAAAAAACGCTAAGCGTTAGTCGGGCAGATGGGGCATCTGGAGACTAACACAGAATTAATCGGAGCAGACCAGTCGGAAAATTTTAAATCCCCATAATATGGATCAGTACCTTTGAAGAATAAGGTGGGAGCTTTAGATAGTTAGCGCAAGTCATCACGCTCGGCAGGTCTTCGTCTGCTCTCTTGCTACAATGCTGTAGAGAAAATAGAAGATAGTACCACATGTCAATTTCTAGACAGAAATTACGATACCAAGGGTGAAGAACATAGGACAATTCATGGATACTCACTTTTCGGACAATTGTCAATTTCGGGTTAAGAGATGCCAATCCTCCAGGAGGAAGACGTGGAGCGCCAGTCACAAACTGAATAAACGACCGCCTCTCCTCATTGTTGAGCTCCAGTATAATGTTTAGTAGCTGAATACAGAAACGTATTTGTGATTTTTTTACAATGTGTTAAGAAAGAAAGACAGAAAAGAGAGAGGGAGAGAAGCCAGATAAGAATGCTTACATTGGTAATGGGAGGACTGCTTGCTGTGTATCCATGATCGAACTTTATATGATCGATTAACTCGTTAAACTGGTCAAAAATAAAAATTAGAGAATGAACACAGATGTAAAAGGGTTAATCAGAAAACACTAGTGATGATTGATGAATTTGGGGGATAGATATACTTACTGCCCAAGTTTCGTGTTCTCCACATAGTAAACGCTCTATTTCCTCTTCAGTAAACATGTGCAAGTGCTCGATTGGGAAAACCTAAGGAATTATCGGAAAAAGATCAAGCTCAATATGACATAGTTTCAGTCACCTAAATTGTCGAACTACTCCAAAATCATGTTAAGCAAAACACTAAAAATAAAAAATGTTTCTAATTCTATAAATGGAATAATGGTTTATGGTACAAACCTGGTTAAATCCAGACTTGAAAGCTTCTATTTGTCTAGCTATTCCATCTTTTACAGTTGCAGTCACAATAAGTGACACATAATCCTCCAAGTTGTTAATATTTACCTGAAATATTACATAAATAAGGTTAGGCGTTTGCAGTAAAAATATCGTCAATGAAAGACATGAACAGATAGCAATGCGCCGATACTTACTATTGAGTGGTCTTCCCCAGAAGTGAGATGATAATCGGGATACCCAGGTAGAGTGAAATCGAGGCAAAGGTCTTCAATTTTCGTATCATGAAAGCACAAGTCAACTTTACTGCTTGAGGACTCTGTACCAGAAAAATCCAAATACCTTTTCCTAGCAACAATAGCGTGGAACTCGAGAAGGGTATGACCGAGCTCAGGATCAAATGATTGTATGTCATACAGACTCAGTTCCTTGAAGAGAAGTGTAATTGTTAGAATGCAAAACTAACACGAGAAAAGAGCATTTGATAGTTCAAAGGAAAAGAAGTATAAGTATATATTTACCTGTCCACGGATAAGTTTATAGAAGGCTTTTGAGAAAGGAAAATCCATAACCCTACCATCTTGAAGAGCCTTCGCCACAAACTGCCCTAGAAGAACAAACTTCTTTATGACTTCAGGGAACTGTACTTTCTGAGATGTTTCTAACGAAGAAGACCACGGGCGAGGAAAAAGTCCACAAGGAGACATCAAAAATTCAGAATCATTTCCCTGATCTCCTCTCCACATACACAGGCCAGATTTCTGAAATTCCCGACTGACCAGGGTATAGAATTCCAACGTCGGACCAAGACCGGTACCCACTTCTTCAGTATATTCCACTTCGATAACCACTTTCTTACTGGCATACAAATCCATCATTTGGGCAGCAGATTCAAGAATTTGGTCCCGAGAAACCGAAAACTTTTTACGAGGGAAACCGCTAGTACTGGATCTCCTGTTACTAGGAGAAGTAGAGTTTGATGAACGATGTTGAACTTGTGGGGTACCAAACGCTTCCAACCGAAAATATGTGCTTCTTGCCTCAAAACTAAATAAAAACGGGCAGGAAGCCATTAACTGAACACACCACGGAGGGATTCCACCAGTTGATAGGGCCAAAGAATCCTTCATTTGCTGTTCGAGTTTTTCCGTCAACTTACTGCTCACGAACTCTTTCTGCGGGACCGAAGGAACCATTACCTTCAAATTATCCAGGTTATCGATTCTTCCTTCTGCAAAGGCAAATGTTCTTTCACGGGCCATCAGATGGAATGACATCCTGTTCATGTGTTCTAAGCTTTTAAGCAGAAGCAATAAATCATAAGTAGGATTTGACATATCCAGAACAGAATCTAATGGGGATTTAAACATGCCGGAGAACCATGGAGCATACTGAATGTATGGCCTGAGTTTGTCGGATACAGAGGAAAGTCGAGCTGAAAGCAAGCTTTCTTGACATTCGGGGAGTTTAGATTCTATGGAGCTTCTGTATGTTACTGTGTGCTTTTGGCTCCAAAACTTTGGATCAGCAACAAGTTCAAGTTCTGCTTTTATCCTTTGTTGGATGATTGCCTGATAAAAAGTCCATGTACGATCTAGCAGTTTACCATCCAGGTAAAACAAGAGATTACATGTAGCATCATAGCCACTACAAGAAGCATGATTTTCCTCTTCCGTGTCGGCATCTGCCTCTGAAGGTATATTCTGTTCTTGCATTGCATAATCCTATGATAAGAGAACGATATGATGTCAGAAAGTAATCCCGGATCATAATAAAAAGTAAGGGTAATTGGCTAATTGCAGCTAGGTACACCTGCCAAAACCACTTTCGCACTTAGGTACACCCAACCTTTTTCTTAGCTTGGCAGGTCAACCAAAATTCTTGTTTATGTTTTTTTTCCGCATAAGTACACCTAAAATTTTGCCTAAATTTGTAACGGTTAGGTGTACCTAGATGCAAAAAAAGAATTTTAGGTGACCTTCCAAGTTAAAAAAAAGGTTAGGTGTACCTATGCACAAAAGTGGTTTCAGCGGGTGTGCCTAGATGTAATTATCCCTAAAAAGTACAAGTAAAGGCTGTTTTTTAAACCCTATGAAATCTCACAAATATGGCAGATCTCATCATGGCAAACATAAGAAAAGGTTGTTTTCAGTTCAATGAAATGCAGTCTTTGATTGCAGAAGATGGAAACTTACATCATGATTTCCATCCACAGATGATGCTTCAGTAGACATGTCGGAATCCAAGGGACCTGGAGTTTCATCTTGATTAGAAGTGGTTTCAACTTCTACTTCTACAGGTGAGACTTCATCATCTTGATTAGAAGTGGTTTCAACTTCGACTTCTACAGGTGGGACTTCAGTAGCCAGGGTTGTTTGCTCAGTCCTTTTTGAGCAAAACCTAGGTCGCAAAAATTCCTCAATTGCATCAAATGAAGAAAAAGGATCAACGGTCAGCACATCTCCAGAATGCTCACACAGACATGCATCACCCTCTCCTTTCACAAAACTAACTCTTAAGCATGGATGCATTGTGCTATGCCCATTAGGAACGGTGGCAAATGAGTGTTTTTTATTGGATACAGGAGTTAAAATAACAGGAAAGTTCTCCAGAGAAGACAGTGCACTGTGTAATTTTTGAATCAATACCAACAAAGGTAAATCCTCAGAATGGTTATCTGACAAAGAGAAAAGTAACCTCCCAAACACCTCAAACCTTCTCTCTACTATGTAAGAGATATCAAATACATCATGAAGCTCTACCTTGTCTGTTGCACACTGGGCACTAGTCAGGTAACTCACTAATGATTTCACAATTCCACTCTCAATAAATTCAAAAGTTGAAATCGGTTCTCTTCCACTAAGCTTTGCTACGATCTGATGCAACATAGAATGACACTTCTCATCATTCTGATGAGCTGAATCATCAGTATATGTGCTCATCAGGTTGTCTAATGCAGCAGCATAACCTCTGAGCTTTTGAAGAATACCGGTCATTCCTTTCTCGGAGTCATAAAATTCCCCCTTGAAATAACTTGTTCTTATTTGATTTGCAAGATTGTGAATGGAATCCTTTTCAAGCTTGCAAGACCCTTCTGCGGCTTTAGAAGATTGGCTAGCATCAAAAGCATAACATAAGCATCTAGGAACTTCCTCTCCAGCAGACTTTTGACTAGAGTCAACTGACAGCTCACTGAACATAGGAAACATCAGCCTTGAACATTTTTCTGGAGTTAAGAGTGTATCAATGGCAAAACAGACGCCCTCCTTTATGAAAGAGGTCAAGTAACAGTTCGAAAGCTTTTGCAGAATAATCTCAGTAATTTGCAAGGCCAACATGAGCACATGGGGATCTTTACGAGTAAATACTCCTGCCAAAAAGCTGTCGCAAGAGCTCAGGATTGTCAGCATAAGACAATATATGCTTAAAGTTGCAATGGCAAATAAAAATTGAAAACCTGAATCACCTTGAAACGTTGGCATTCTGAAGCAAATCAAGAAGCGTGTCAGGTTGGGTTAAATTAACTAGCTTGTTGATAATAGACAGGCAGCCATAGCAAACATATAGATTTGCACGAGAATCAACCACCTGTGTTGGGGTTGAAGGCAAGATAAATAAACCTATAGGGGAATAGAGGAATAAATAAAAAAGACAAGAACTGCAGTACTATATTAGAACACCAACCTGGATCAATGCGGGAAGTGTATCCATCCCAAACCTTTGCAGAAGATCGGGATGATTAGACAAAAATGATCCTTTATCTATCTTTGGTTGAACATTTAGATCTGTCGCTGAATCAGGAAGAAGCTCATTTAGCAACTTCAAAACCTCGTATACCTGGAAGAGAGTAGCAATGAGGACCATATTTTCACTAGGTAACTTAAAAACCAAGGAAAGTATGATAAAATTGTATTGAAGAGTACATCAATGCAGAATGAATAAAACAGCATACAGTCAAATATTGTCTATATGTTCCAAAGATCAATCCCCAAACAAAATGACAAAATAAGTCTGTAAATCCGCAATTTCCTATCCATTGACTGGAGTAGATACATCTGGTAGTGTTAACAAAACCAATGTTCCCTACTACCACATCCACCCTATCTATGTGATTTTTCTACTTTATAGCTTTCCTTCCATATCAAATGCATACATCTGCAATTGATGTTTTCCTTTCTTCCTCATTGACAATGAATAACAAAGCATAAGTACAACCAAACTATTTTCCTACAGGCGAAGTCCTGAAACTATCACTCCCGCACTATTTTTTTACCATTGTTCAGGTGAAATTGTTTAGACTACAGACTAACATTGTACCCAATAGCAAACATGACTTATTAAGCTACTTCTTACTTAGATAAATTCAACTTATTGACAAGCGTGAGTTTATTCTGTGATGAAACAAAAATGGCATATAAGATATTATTGGCTAAAATTTATGCAGAACTGAATGAATACCTGACTACAATGTCCATCTGCCACATTAGGAGAAGCCATGTTATGTGAGAGTTCATGAGTTAATAATACATCCTTCAATATACTGCTTATATTAAGCTCATAAAGAGTGCTGAATGCTATAACAGAGCCAGAAGCAAGTTTGACAAGTAGCCCAATCAAACCCTGCAATTGAGTATGAAAATTTCACGTCATCCTTTACCAAAAGTACTATAAGGAGGACTGTTAATCTCATAGAAAAGAAAAGGAAAAGATATCTTACATTATAAATAGGTTGGGATAGAGTAGTTCGGCAATTCAAGTTTATGAGGTCTGTGACTTGATTTATCAGCCCATGATTACAAATTTCATCCAACATGTCAGAAGATGGACTAACTCGCTCCACAGTTTTAATCAAGCAGTTAGCTACATTTTGAACAAGCTGAGGAATTAAGATAAAAACATAAATGAGTTGTCAGGTTGGTTATAAATTTAAAGTAGTTATTTTATACAGCAAAACTTAACATGATTCATACCTGTGGATCCTCATACTGAAGAAGATTGCATAACGTGGGAACCGCTTCCATGACGGATGAAGGACATTCAGAAGGAAGTTTGTTACATATGTTCACCACAGTTGAAAGTGCAACCCTCTGAAATATATAATCATTCTATTAGTGTCCAGAGTCAAAACATCATACCCCATATAGAGTAGCATAAAATATATAAGACTTGTGGTAATATGGATTAGTTTCCACAGCAAGAACATAGTATTATACACACACTTACCTGAAGACTTGTCGAGAAGAAATCAATATAATTCAGTACGGCCATAATTGCCCCAGCTTGTAAGCATGCAAGAGGTTGATCTCGTGATATTTTCTCCATTGCTTGCAAGCACTATATCCAACAGCATAGTTAGTATCTCATGCTAAATTGTCTTTCTTGTCTCACTTACATAAGCAAAACAATTTCACTAAACAAAAATCAAGAAGAGATTTCTAACCTGTTCAGCCACATCCAAGTACTCGATAGCCATTAATCTTTGACAAATTGCAGGAACAGCATCATGACGAACAAGAAAATTTGATGATTGAGGAAATACATCACATAAATAGGTTATAGCCCTTATTGCTAATAGCATTATATCTGGGTTACTATCATGTTGGGCAAATTTCACAAGAAGTGGAGATAATGAGTCAGCTGTCGTGGTCGGAAATGAACTCTCTGGGCAAAATGACAGCTCTTCACATAGCTGAGTAAGACCAGCTAATTGCAGGGACGGTTCGCTTTCTTCACTCAAACTTGATAAAATGCTCTCGAACTTCCCGTGAACCTCTTGATCCTCACTTTCATTCTCATCATCATCTGAATCACAGGAACCATATTCAGAACCCTTCTCATCTCCTCCGTCATCTTCTCCATCATCTTCATCCTCTCCATCATCTTCATCCTCTCCATCATCTTCTCCATCTGACCCGCTTGAGGATGAGCCAGATGATGAAGTATCCACATCACCATTGTGGGTATTATGAGGGGTTTGAACAGATGAGTTCTGGGTTTCAGTGGGTACGGCATCCACTTGGACTTGAATGGATGAGTTTTGGGTTTCATCAATGGTCGAGGGTATGGAATTCATTTGCCTTTCAACGGATGAGTTTTGGGTTGAGTCTGCAGGATTCATTTGGGTTTGAACGGATGAGTTTTGGGTCTCAGGAATTGTGTTAGAAGACATCAAATATGCCGGACTTAATGTGCTTGAGTTATTTGTCCTGAAGTCTAATGAACTGCAAGCTCGCTTATTAGCTGGCAACTCAATCGCTGTATCAGCTCTCTTTTGACCCCTATTTTCCATTTACACAAACCATTCCTGTGTGAAACATGCTTCACATTAGAGTCAGCAGAGAAAAAATATATATTCATCCAAACCAATTACAGGATAGAAAAAGGAACAAGCACCATAAGCTCCAGCTAAGAAAAATACAGAATCCAGAACACTTAATCACCCAAAACCATGGCTTAATTCCAAAACTAAAATCAGCATAATCATACAAATAACAGATCACAAATGTACATAGATACTTACATATACTGATACATTATGCGTGTACATGTCTCACAACCTTCACTACATAACTATTTTTGAAACACCATTACAAAATCCCCCAAACTCTCAATCAGCCATTCTAGAACACAAAACTCAATAACACACAGAGAAACAAAAAACAAATCACTTCAAAAACAATCTCAATCACCTACACACACAATTTTCCAGTAAATTGAAGTGATCAAAAGCAACAAAAAAACAAAATTAACCAGAAGAAAAAAAAGCAAAAATCGCCAGTTCATATCAATCAACACTTATACATAGATACTTACTGATACTGATACATTATGTATGTATATGTCTCACAACCTTCACTAATAACTACTTTCAAAACAAAACACCATTACAAAATCCCCCGAACCCTCAATCAACCAATGTAGAACACAAAATTCAACAACACACAGAAAAACAAAAACAAATCACTTCAATAACAATCTCAATCACCTGCACACACAATTTTCCAGTAAATTAAAGTGATCAAAAGCCACAAAAAACAAAATTAACCAGGAAAAAAAAAAGCAATCAGCAGTTCATATCAATCCAGCAGATAGTTACATGATCAGTTCAGGCGATTTCGAATAGAATTTCAGTACCTAAAATTTCTCTGCAGTTGCTGATAATCAGTCTCCGAGAGAATCGAAGAACGTGAGAGAGTCGAAAATCTAGGGTTTGCTCTCTTCTTCTTCGCGAATTTTCCGATCCTTTCTCAGAGACTAAGAGAAGGTCTCTCTGTTATGTGCCAGAGAATGAGATTATATATGTGTGAATTTCCTTTTTTATTTCGGAGAATTATTTTACTAATAATCTCAATTAATTAGTGTTGTACCGCAACTTCACTGTGTGTACTGTGCGCGTGAGGTCTATGGCTTATCATGTAGACGCAAATCGTGGCCGTTGATTGGGTTACTGAAAATCAATGGCGGTGGATGGGGACAATCCTGGCCGTGGATAAGATCATTATTGTCTTGATCTCCTCACCGTTCGATTGGACAGGTGTTTAAGCAAACCAAGTTTACTCAATAGCTTTTTAGATATATACCATTAATGACATATTTTAATCTCAATCAGTAATTTATTTATCAATCCAATAGATTAATTTGGTTTTTATTTTAAATACTTTTTTCTTAATTATTTATTTATTCATAAGGGTTTTTCATGCAAAAGTTATCTCTTATAATGTAAATTAAGACCAATCAAATAATTGTTTGAGATTAAAACACATAATTAATAATAAATATATTCAACTTCATTCGATTTTACATCAATTGCGTACGGTTTTCATTTAGATGTTAAAATAATGCGCCCATTATTCTATTCAAACAATTGGTATGAGATTTTAATTATCATCACACGAATGATTTTTACTTGAATAACTAAGAACCGATAAGATAATTGGTTAGCATCAAAACACATTATTAATAAAAACAAATTTACATATAATTTTTGTTTAGAGGTTTAATATCATGCTCTGTTTTTCTAATCGAACTACTGACATGTGTTTCTACTTTCTAGTTTTCAACACATAATTTTTACTTGGGTGATATGTTAGACTAATTAAGTATTCATAATCATCAAATGTAATTTTTTATTTTTAGAATTTGGAGTATTTTAAATTATAAATGAATATTGAGATGGTACATTTAAATTTCAGCAGTAGTATAATATTGTGGTAGATAGTGTGTATATGTGATTATGATAATTGATTCAAAATTCAAATTGGAGATCATTAATTAATTTCTTAAGGCCACATTCATTCACCTAGCAGATGAAGACAAGACACATTTATAAAACTTGTACAACAAGATATCCATGTTTTACTCAAGACTTGTAAAACAAGATATTCATTTTAGGCATCAATGAATAAAAGTAAAATTTAGTTGCCATAATAGCAAATACACGAATTAATATATCGACCAAATAACTTATTTCAGACAAACAAATTGGTAACTCCCTTTAAGGAACATTGGTAATTTCTTCATGGTTACGTAATTTTGAAGACAAACAGATCAAGGGGTATTTTGGAACCGAAATTGATTTGAACCGAACTCGTAACTAAATGAACTCGTAAATGAAATTTTAGGAACAGAGGTTAATAATTTGGGATTGGTTCTGAATTGGTGAGAACCATTTAATTCCGACTCCAAAATGTCAGTTAATCAATAAAAAAATTGAACCAAATCGTATAAGAATATGTTATTTATGTAATTTTACACAGCACCCCATGTAGTAGACAGATTCTTACGTAACACTTCTTATAATTATTCTTATCAAATGCACCCCTATTTTGGCAATTTATCTCATTTACAATTTTTCGTTAACTTTCGTTCAAATCTGTTGGCACTGCTCGCTCTTTGGCTTCATACAAGGGTTGGAGTCTCAGCACAGTATTTGAGTGGGTGGATTTAAGAATAATTAAGAAAAACGACGTAATATTAAAAAAAATCAAAACCAAACTATTATCAACAATTTTTTATTTTTTGGGATATCTTGCTAATTCTACATAGAAGAAACAAATTGTTTCATATGAACAAAACCGCACATGGTTGCATATTTCAAGTACTATAATTAATAACTATAACCTCGTACCTGATGTTATATTGCTATCGTACAAAACATCTACTGGTAAAAAATGGGAAAAAAAAACTTCACCAATCGAAACATAGGTAAAATGCCAAACGATTGTTTAATAACAATACAAAGAGAAACTCACACAAAGCCAATCCTCAAAACTTCAGAGAGGGCGCGGAAAGAGCATGATGTGACCAAATCGAAATAACAAATGTAACTTGTACTAATCAGTATAATAAATTTTCTATAAACTTAAAGACCTAAAATCAATCATTGTTCTGAATATAAGATTCGCTTCACTACGGACCTTCATGGAATATTCCAAATGAAGATAAATAGATGTCTACTCATTGCCATGGATTTGAACCAAAGCGTGCTGACCCTGTGACAGCAGCAAATTTCACAAGAGACCAACAACATAAGAGAACAATTAGACAATAAAGAACTGTCTCAAAGCATAAGGTAATGCAGCACCTAAAAACCAGAAAGCTAGTGAACATTTATGAAACAACTACGATCTCCCGACAACGATTATGTGTTTAGAGCCCAGTTTTAGCATTTTAATCCCAATACATGTTTCTGCTGAACATGTTTCTTACACGGAGATGGTGTAAAATGGGGAAGAGTGTTTGTCCGTGTATGAGTCAGTGGAATAGAGGAATCTAGGAGTGGCTAATAGAATAAGAGCAATATAATGAGACGATTCTTTTGGAGAAGGGAAATATAAAGAATGCGTAAACAAAAGAGGATATACACATGCCCGATTATAAATGATTCATTTGGCATAAACTAGGAGGGTGGGTTTGTATGAGTAACACACAAGCGAGGGTGATTAGCTAACATGAACAGCATGCGCCTATATGAGAACTCGTGTATGGTTCATCAAACAAAAGTTGCTATCCTCACAGTGCCATGAGAGTCGATCGATCACACAAGTATAACATACTCAACATATGTTCCAAAAATAAGTGTCCATAACTAAATAGTGTTCTAAAAATCCCCAACTTGTCCGATTAATTACTAATTAGTCCCCAACTAATCCCTAGAATGCTCTCTCCAACCGACCAGTGCCTAGCGTTT
>JAYMTQ010002418.1:0-11511 GCA_036897385.1 Geranium incanum
GCAGCTCTGTTAGGGCCGAGGCGTCCCCTCCCGCATCATGGCTGCCAACTGGTCCATGCAACCTAAAAAGAAATATTGACGGTGCGGTGGACTCGGAGCGAGAAAAGTGGAGTGTAGGCATGCTATGTCAGGACGAAAGTGGTCGGTTAGTTAGTGTTTTTTGCAGAAAATTTGCGGGATATCTCCAACCAAATAATGTGGAGGTCGTGAGTATGTGAGAGGCGCTATGGTAAATGAAAATGATGAAGTGGATTGGGGTCTCTATTGAATCTGATTTCCAAAGAGTAGTCAACTGCATTCGGCAACACTCAATCCAGGAGAGCCGGTGTGTGGGTATTTTTTTATTGCATATCGATATGTGAATTGACGACTAATCCTGTATTTATTTCTCATGTCAAACGCTCTTATAACTCATCAACTCGCGTGCTTGTTAAACATACTATTTGTAGCTCATATTGTGACTCTAAGGGGGTGTTCTTTTCCTGAAATTCGATATTGTCATCAGGCACGAGGTCGCTTTGAACGCGCTCAAATAAACAATCGAAACACTTTTTTGTAAAAATGTTATATAATAAGACACTTTTATTATAATCTTTTCTTAATTTAAAATGTATATAGAAACAATGAGAAAAAATACGAGAAAACGTCACCTAACTTTTCCATTTGCAATTAATGGTGCCAACCCTTTCTTCTTCATGGGTCCATCTTTTCATCATCAATTTAGTTACTTAACAATGAACAATATCCCTTTTATTTTTTATTTTAAGGGCTTGTTTCAGACTACCAACCCTTATATTATATGCTAAACACTAATGGTGTTAGTGACGCGGTTTGTGATAACGATTGATTACTATCTAATCACCAAATATTAATTAACGCTAATATCCAATAACTACTTGGTTTTTGGAAAACAAGAATATAAAGTAATCACACCACTATTGGCATCGGTGCTTAGGGTTAATAAACAATTTAATCGTAAAGGCCCATCTATTGTTATTAATAGAAAAAAACTCGTCATCAAGATTTTGATCTTACGTATCAAATAGAGATCGGAATCAAGTTTAAAATTAAGCTAGATCAACCATTTAAAACTCGTTAAGATCACAAATCGACTCAACATTTGTATTCAATACGAAACTATTATATTTATTTAATATAGTCACAAAAATTCAAACCCGTTTTTAAGCCGAACTCAAGCTCAACTACATAACCTCGTAACCTCATCAAGTCTGAGCTCTAACCGTTTTTTCCAACTCAAGCCAAGTATAGCTTGACTCCATTCAGCTCTTTAACCCATTATGGCCCATACCTACAATTACTGTTGATACAAAAAAAAACCTTAACCATCAAGAATCTAAATCAACTATATTGTTGCTAATGGATTGGTAAATACGGAAGCAATGGGTACAAGAGAGGTGTGGCATTAACCATTGCTATTTTACTTACATAATTGTTTTGTGAATCTAAAATGTGCAGAAACACAAAAGAAGTCAAAAGCAAGCGAAACAGTTTCTTTTTTACAGTGTCATGTAAGGATCCAATCAAGGCCTTAACAGGAATGATCACAAGTCCCTTAATGGCTCTCCTCAGACCAACTGGTTCTTCAATTCCTGCAAAACCCACCAAGAACATTCAAGTCTGTGACATGTAAGGTGAAATACAGGCAGGTCCATGTGAACTTTAACATATACTACTTGAGATCATGATGGAAAAAGGAGCAAATAACAAATCAATACATATACATTTTTCACAATTATAGAATATATATGCATAATAGTTCCTTTTCTTAATGTTCTTCAGTATGTACATATAAGGAAATATTGTGTATACAACACTTTCAGAGAAACCAATCATTTAAAACAAATTATCTGCAATTTTCCTTGCATATAACACATTTTTTAAAGTAATGTAAAGTGATAAAATTATCTCCAATTTTCTCTACATGTAATATATGTGGGTGGAGTTGTTTTTTACTTATTTACAAGTTTATTCTGTCCTGAATGCATAAGATTACTAAACTCAAGAGTTTCATACAACTAAGAATGAGGTTAGACCTTACCTGCCGATGTCTCGGATAATAAATCACCTAGCGGCCACAGTCCCCGAGCTTCCTCCAAATAGCTTTGCAACTGGCGATCGGAGCCAAGGCTTGCCGCCCTTGTCAGCCTGTCCGTCCCTGTCATTCTTACGGCCCTTCTTCAAACTCCCGCTCACATTTCTCCCGATAGACACCCCAAGCTTCATGGCCGTAAATAATCCCAGAGCGATCACAAGCGGCCTGATGGCCCAGTGAAAATCCTCTACGTGCTGGTATTTCTTCACTACCCCGGGGCAAGAACTGAATGACACAACTTCCACTTCACAAGGATCCGCCAGGAAGCTGTCAGGTTCTTTTCCAAGGGCGAGCCTGCCGGGGAACCTTACGACGAGGCACCCGTTCGGGAGCACCCTCGAGATCCTCCCCGTGGCCCACGCAGGGGCGTTGCTGTTTCGGGGCCACTCGAACCGGGGAGCCAGCACGTTTGCCCTCAGCCTCACAAACTGCCCCACGAAATACGCCTCGGCGGATTGGATGTCGGAGATGGTTCCTCGCCAGAGCGAGGCTAAACCTATGAATGCAGCGACAACATTCCCGTCGCGGTGAACGGAATGTAAAATCCCCACAGACGAGTGATTGTTACTCTCCTCCTTTAGCCGCACCCAGTCACCCACAGCGAAGCCAGACGTGACTCTTTCGAGCGTCGACACGTGGACTCTCAAGGGGTTGCGCACTCCCGGAACCCTCACCAGGACAAAGCCGTCTCTATCAGTGTCTGTCTCGAGCCCGACGATTGTACCTTCGGGGACATCCATGGTTTGAGGCTTTCCTGCATTCGCTGGCTTTCTAGAACGAACTGCATCACCCATTTGGAGAGTGTCCTTAGCAACATACCAAGTCGTATAGCTATTACCACCCGATCTCCAGTTGATCCCTCTGCTTCCGAGGCCAGCCCAGCCTCCTTCGTTATAAATAGCATCTTTCGAGCTGCAAAATTAGTCGCAAACGTTAAAATGAAATGTTAAATGGGAGCTCCAAGGTAGTCTGAATAATTCTTAAATCCTTAAACTCGACAGTGAGGTCTGTGTTTATAATAAGGAAAATTGCAAATAAATGCCCTGTAATATGTGTTAAGGGCAATTTCGTTATTTTTGTACAAATACACACATTTTGTACAAAAAAATAAAGTTCACATCACACTTCTGCCATTAACAATATACACAGTACCCTCTTGCAAAAGTATGATAGTATACAACAGGTTTATGCCATTTTCCCTATTCTTATACCCCCAATATAAATGTCAACCCTAATGTGGATCTAATCAACACATTGATTATCTATAAATCTTTGGCAATATAAGGATAATCTATCGCATGTCAACAAGAAAATATAGGTACAGTGTGTTATGCATTTGCACGGCCAACAAGATAATTGTAAAGTGTTTGACTGATGTATGTATGGAAGCAAATACCTTTCAAATGCATGTAGTATGTCCAACATTAAAGGCCGATTCCTGAAATCGTACTCAAAGCAACCACTGATGACATTCTCGAGAGCTGGAGGCAAGCCTCCGGGAACATGTGGTTTCTCCTGTTTGATCACGACTGAGCGATATATTTCTTCAGCCGATTTCCCAGAAAAAGGCTGAGTACCCGTCAGCATCTCCACTATGCTGCATCCAAATCCCCATGTATCTGTCTCGAAAGATATAGGACCTCTGATTTCCGGTTCCCACAGTTCTGGGGCCATATAGTTTGGAGTTCCGAGTCTCAGGGCCATGTTTGAATTGGACAATGAAATCCCGAGAAGTAAATAGGAAATCCCGATATCTCCTAGGAACACTTGGTCATCCTCATTGACTAGGAAATTCGAAGGCTTCAGGTTCAGACACAATATACCGATAGAGTGCAAATCGAGAATTCCTTTTGCCAACTCAATGCCAAACCTGTAAATATAAGCGCTCGGTAAAAAAATCAAGGGAAAATTGCAAAAAGGTGTCCTATTATATGACACTTTTGCAAAAGGGTGTTGTGTTGTTTGCAATTTTTCGCAAAATGTGAATTTTATAAAAATGACAAAATTACCCCTGAAATTAAGAATTAAGACTTGTAACATAATTTTGAACTTAAAATAGTATAACTAAAAAATTAAATTACAAAATTTGACCATACAAATTTTGGTTAAAAGAGAAAAATAGAAAAACTTATAAAATGTTTGTTTAAAAAATAGTTTTAGTTTCAAGGGTAATTTCGTCATTTTTATAAAAATACACCCATTTTGCACAAAAAAATGCAAACAGCACAACACCCTTTTGCAAAAGTGTCATATAGTAAGACACCTTTTTTGCAATTTTCCCTAATTTAAATGTTAACGAGTCACTACTTAATAATACCACATGCCCTTGCGGGCCTGGAAGAAACTAGCAAAACTCGTGAGAGAAGATATAAGAAAAGTCAATATAGTGTAACCATTCAAGTTTTAGTGAATAGGAAATGAGCTGGCATAGAAATGATTTCAATGTTTTTTTTTACTTACTCTAATGCTCTTGCAGCTCCGAGTGCCATCTGCATACGGGAATTCCACGAGAGTTGCTTTTTCAACTCATCGTCCGAATGCAGCGCTTCCTGTAGCGATCCATTACTACAATGCTCGTAGATCAGAAGTCTTTGGCCGTGCTCCGCACAGTAACCCATTAGCTCAACAACATTAGCATGTCGAATTTTGTCAATGCTATTTACCAAGTCGATGAAGTCAGCATCATTCAGTTGATCAGCAGTCCTCTTATCCAGTTTCTTGACCACCAGTAGCTACAGAGTACATCCAAACAAAACCAAAATGTCAAAATCCGATGCTGTCCAGTATTCGTGTACAGCAATTGCAATGACTAAAATTAAGAGTTGAAGGTTTATCAATTTTAGTATACGTTATGAGAATACTAATTTTGTAGTAGGTGAAACATTTATTAATGTACAGAAAAATATAAGCATGAAAAATCATCTGTGGAGACTATTATGATGAATTGGACCTAAAAAGCAAAACTGATAGAGCTCCACTGTTTATATTGATAAGAAAAGTGTTAAAATGGCACTATGTTGGGGAGAAACGGGCCATACCAAGGAGGTGCACACCAGAAGGAAGTTCATATACATATTAGAGCCCACTCCTGACCTAAAAGACTAGCCTAGTAGTAGGTCTTGGGTCTAATGTGTATATCAACTCTCTTTTTACCTCATCCAATGTGGGACTTTGGCTCAAGTGTAAAATTCTAACCCACTATAAACAATGTAGTGGTTATAAGAATATGGTTTGTAATTCACACATAATCCATTTCACATAACGGGAAATGGAGCTTATTTTTGGACATCAAAATAAGGGAATGTAGGACACTTTATATTGGGAAAGAGGGATGTCCAGTTTATGAGCTAACGGAAAACAGGAATTACTGCAATCATTTTCCCCAAGTGATAATTGACATGAACAAGATTAAATTCAATATATAGTGGACAAATATATAAAATCGAAGACTTACCTTTCCATCAGGAAGTTGTGCTCTATAAACATTCCCCAGCATGCCACTCCCTAGAAGGTTATCTTGAGAAAAGCTATTTGTATATTGCTGAAGGGCCGCAATGGTAAATGCCCTTGCAGAGGTGGGCGGAAGTAAAGGTTTGGTTGAAGGCTTGACAGTAGTTACTTCTTTTGGCTTGACAATAACCTTTTCAACAACAGGTGGTGGAGGTGGAGGTGGAGGTGTAGCTGGAGGCGGTGGGGGAGGAGGCGGCGGCATCAACATCATATCAAATCCACTCATGTCTATGTCAAAGGAATCCTGTTTTGCAATCGCAGCCGTTCTTTGCACATTTCTCTCTTTCTCATTCTGAGGTTTTGGAACGGCTACGGCTCCTGTTTGTCTAGTTCCCTCATGATAATCCTCCTTCGGCCTCACAGCTGCCTCTTTCCGAACTGTTCAAAAAACTTACACCAAGTTATTTTTGAACAAAATAAAATATGAAAACCTCACAAAGCGTCGATATTTGAAAGTCCACTTGCCTTCCTCTGGCTGGTTGTGCGGCTGAGCCAAGGATCCATTGTCTCTGACGCCATTGTATGCACCTATACCATACCGTCTAGAAATTCTGTCAGCTTCTTCACTTCTTCTGCTAAACCGCGGCAAACAAAGCACACATGCCAACGCCAAAACTAGTAGAAATATCACCACCGCAATAGATATCCAAACTACCCTTTTAGTTGTCAAGACTTTACTTCCAGATTTTGATGCCTTTGATGCAGATGGTCCATCGGCCGGCTTGGAGGTAGGCGAGGGTGGTGCTTTTCCGGTAGATGGCTCCTCCCCCCAAAAAGGTGGAGCTGGTGGTGATAACGAGGACATGGGTGTCGGAGCTGATGGTGCAATAGTAGAATTAAATAGGTTGCCATCGTTTCTGCACAGAAAGAAAATCAGTACAGGTCAATTATGTGGATAAAAGAAAAAATATCATAACTTTTGAAAAAACTCTTCAGAGGTAAACTAATCCCGAAATACGTAATGAACTTATAGTTTGTATTTCTCACATGAAAGTTGGAATACTCAGCAACTGCTCGGGTATGGGTCCAGAGAACAGGTTATTCGCTACGTTCCTGATACATTAAACACAACAAAACGATAGTAAGCAAGCACGACAGTGCAGTACTATGATTTCAAAATGTGAAGACCACTTTAAATTACTACTTCACGTAGAATTAAATGAATTGTGGCCGAGAAGCATACAGGTCTCTTAGGGGAAGATCCTGTAAAACATCAAGGGTCCCGGACAATTGATTATTGTGCAAATGCCTGTCGATCAAAAAGATAGCTTTGGTGAGTGAGGTATTATAAGAATAAAAAAGATTGGTTCACGGTAAAAAAAATTGTTTACAGGGTGGTCAAAGACAAGGCACTTTGCATAGAGGAAGGCAGTTGCCCGCTCAAATTGTTACCGGACAGGTCACTGCACACAACCAACTGCTCCGTTTAGATAAGTAACTTAATAAGTGAACCTCACAAGGAAAAGGGTGTGAAATTCATATTAAGGACCTACAGATTGACTAATCCTGTCAGCGATAGGAAAGAATCTGGTATCTCTCCAGTTAAGAAGTTTTCGTTTAAAGACCTGCAAGGAATAGAGAACCAAAGGCTGAGAAATCGGTGATTACAACCAACATGAGCAGCTTCACTACGCAGACGTGCATATAACAGACGATAAGAAACGTACATGGCTTGCAGTTGAGAAAGAGAGTCTAAAGTACTTGGGATGCTTCCAGTGAACTGATTAGCTGAAAGAAACCTGCACAAGACAGAGATAAATGCTATCACGTCTTTCCATTAAGAAACTCATAAGGATATTGATCACAGTGTCTATAACTTTTATCACATACAGGTTTTGTAAGGTCATAGGCAAATTACTAGGAATACTTCCCCCGATGTGGTTGCTGCTCAGGTCTCTGCCACAGAAAATACCACAAACGTTAATGAAGTCCTCCACAAAGATTCGTCACAAAAATGATAACTTAAAGATCTCGTGTGAAGAAACGGGACAAAATAGCATGACATAAGGAAGGGATGCCTCACACTTGCTTCCAAATTTGCATCAAATGTGAGGCACTCAGTCATTCAATCAGCTTGTTTATTGCAGAACTGAGAAATTAATAATCAGCTCCACAATATGGTTCAAATCGTAGTGCTGATAAAGAACAGAATAAACTAACAGATTGTAGTAGTTAAGACATTCCATTACTAAACTAAGGAATTGCAGCAACCATAATCATCTTCGCCAGATTTTCTGTACTGAGCCTCTAAAAATGAGTATTTCATTTTTCCGATATTTGAAGTTAAATTCATGTTGCTAGAAGAGTATCACTCATACTCTCAATAGCTCTTGTTGAGTACTAAATAAGCAACAATGTTTGTAGCTAGGCCATCTCTCAATCTCAACTCTCAAGTAACAGGTGTACGCTTATAGATTAGAGAGTGAGAGACACTACTTACATTGTTATAATAGAAGCAAATAATCCCAAGTTCGCCCCCAGTTCTCCTCCCAGATTAGCGCCAGTCAGAGTTCTGTAAACCAAAAAAAATAGTAACAAAATCCACAGTTAGTTACTGTGGCAGTACGTAAGAGGGATAATCAAAATGTAGATACCATACATTTTTTGTATGTCCGTGTTGTTACATAGAACGCCTTGCCATGATTCAGTACACGGGTCTCCCCCATTAGGAATCCACCCAGGAAGAGCGGGAGAACCCAGCGCAACAAACAAGCTATTCATTGCCGATACTGCTCCGATAAAAAATGACATTAGTTGTGACCTTTCGGAGCTGTCTACTTTCAGGAAGACAACATGAATGTGCCGGGCTTGGGAAACAAACAAATAAAACAATATATGTGGCCTAATGAAACAGCAAATACGATTAAATGTCTTCATAAAAATCTCAGTATCAGCAACTGGGTAAGGCAGCAAAATGTCGGTTCGATTTGATTTGGTTGAAGTAGGTTCATACAACCTAAACCTACCCATTTGGTGTGAACCAAAATTTCAAGCTCTACCACAACAAGATATGCCTTCAACTTTTTCCTACAATTTCTCAGTTGCCAAACAGCTAAGCACACAAGTGATGAAATGCAAAGTTAATTCTCACCATCATCGGGGTTAGTGAATCCCCATGAAACTTGGGCTGTAGAGATCAACACAAACCCCACAAGAACCCAAGCATAAATCACCAAATTCATGAACTCCATTGCAGATCTCCTACCCAATCTTCTGAAGATCCACTTCACCTCCAATCTGAAAACAAAACCCAGAAAAATAGTCACTGATCTACTCTCCCTGATCCCAACCTAGCTCAACAACCCAAAAACCCAATTAAACAATAAACTAAAAAAAATCTCAAATTATACAGACACAACCACACTAAATCCAAAAGGCAGCAGCAAAAGAGAAGCTTACAGAAAGCACTCTAAGAACCAGAATCATTGGGATTCAACACATTGCTTGAAAAAATAAAAAAATCTTCAGCAAGCAAGAGCTGAAGCCTGAAATGGCAATTACTTTTCCAAAATAAAACAAAAAGGTGGGTTTTTTTTCCAGAGAAAACTTCAGCCAAAACACAGAGCTCAAAGGTTCAGATACTTTCAGTGGATAAGAGAAAGATGGGTAAGCAAGAAAAGATCACACCAAGCAATTTCAGTACAATTTGGTAGAGCACAGATCTATATTTGGCTGTGTGAAAAAAGAACAGGAAAAAAATAATGGGAAAAGTCTAAATTGGCAGTGGAAAAGTGAGAGAGAAGGTTCTCTGAAACTCTGTAACTATTTCTTTTTATATAATATTTACTTCATCTGTTTCAACGGACACACATGTGCAGAAATCCATACCCAAGCCTCCATTGTAATTTGCAGTATTTGGGAAAAAGAGGAAGAACCTGTAATCAGAAAATCACACACTCTTTAATATATAATATATTTCCTTATTTAAATAAAGCTAGAAAATGAAAATAAACGCTTTTTATCGCCATTTTCTAATGTTTGTTTCATTGTATTGTTCAAGAAAATTTTCCAACTTATCCAATCGAGGGTTGCTGTGATGTATGATTGTTTGGCTCCATTAAGCCGCCATTAAATTATTTTCTTGATTCTATACTTTTTATGTTATTTAGTCTTACTTTTGTTTTAAAACATGACTTTTAAAGATTCGAATATAATTGATAGATTAATTTCTAATTCTGTACATTTTTATGTTATTTAGTCTTGAAATTCATAATTAAGTTTGCAAGATATTTTCGTAAGTATAAGACTTTATTTCTTTTGAATAAGAATTAGTATAGGGACCGGTAATTTGGACTTGGAATCAAACCAAGAGTTGAGCCGTAATTGAAAAATTAAAATCATAGATAATGGTTTGGTTCTTATTTTAACAGAATGGTTTTAATTCAATTTGGTTTTATCAATATAAAAATTGCAATTAACCAATTCAAAACTGAATTATAAAATATATTATTATATTTTGTTTGCAAATTTTATATATTAATTAGTTTGAGTAATTAATTAAATTTTAATATTTGGGTTTTGTTAGTATTTTCTTATTGTGAATTTTAAAGTTTTATCTTGTAAATAAGACTTAATTTTAACCTATAAATAGAGTCTAAATTTAAAATAATAAAAACGAATCAGTTTTAACTGGATAAAACCACGAAACAAAATCGAAGGCAAAATCAAAATATTTCTCATGTAATGGTTTTAGGCCTAATTCCTATATATTTAGAACTGAAAGATTCAGTTTGGTCTAATTTAAGCCGATCTTTTAAAATTAGATTATACATATAGGGTCGGGTTTCACAACTAAAAGTTCAAGCTTATTAGTTGAGTTTATTCCAACCCTTTATATATACTTTTTCAATTTTATATTATTTACATGTAAGACTTTATATTCTCAACGCTTTCTCTCACATGTATTTTACACGTGAGTTTTTATCAACACACTCTCCCTCACGTAAGTCATGGTAGGACGTGTCTTTTGCACGCATGTTTAAATCCCCCCTTAAGTGGACCACAATATCGGGTTTACAGAGAAGCAGAGCCACATGGAGGCGAGGCTCACCAACACAAGCCAAAATATGCCCGCTCTGATTTTATCTAAAAATAAGTTGTGCATACCGGGTCGGACTTCACAACTAAAAACTCACGATTATTAGCTGGGTTTGTTTCAAACCTTTATGTACATCATTTCTATTTTATATTATTTTGATGTAGGATTTTGTATTCTCAATAAGTTCGATCCAATTCCAGAATCATGCCCACCCGAGATTTGAATATAACAAAATAATCAGATAAACTAATATGTATTGAAACGAGGGCGGAGAGGACCACATTGGTAAAGCATCTAATTTTGGTTGGTAATATGAGAGAATATATATATTTAGTTACATGCACATAACTATACTCCAAATTAATGTCATTTCCATCTCTCTCATTCACTTGTCTATTACCAACATCGATCATTTATACAAACAGAATCATTCTAACAACGACAAACATTTCCACTCCATTTCAAACCCATATCAATTATCTCATACCCCACACCATTTTCAAATCAACTATATATAAATATTTTCAAAAACATATTCTGCAAGTATTATGAAATTTTTGTAAAGAGTTTGTGTGTATTACATTTACTGCAGAAACGTGACGTGAACGTTATTTCTCTTCACAATAATTGATATATATTTTTTAAATGAAGAAATTACCTTTGTAATTAAAAATATAAATAAACAAAAAGAAAAAAAAATTGTCTCTTTTCCTCGGTAGAGAGAACAATAGAAATAGACAAACTGCAACCTTTGCTAGAAAAATCTACCGTGAATTCGTCAGAAAATGTCACTTACCTCCCGCGTAGTATACGCGATTTTCACTTACCTCCCTCGTTTCACTAATGCGTT